>JARBEQ010107546.1:0-23784 GCA_030265355.1 Tritonia tetraquetra | reverse complement strand
AAAACTACCTAGAGGTAGACCAAAGAAAATGTGGCAGGATGCAGTTTCAGAAATAATAAAAAAGAGAGGATTTAGGCTTGTAGTGATGTCACTGAATAGGGATCAATGGCGAAAGTTTGTGTATCATCATGCATAAACCTTACACCGAAAGGTACTAAAAAGGTTATTGAGAAAGAAAGAAAGAAAGCATTGTCATAGGCGGTTAGATGCTATTCTATCATCGGTTAGTATGATGATGACTCATCTGACACTTTCTTTGATTGATATTTATGGTGATAAGTGTCATAGTATAGTTGTAACATGTCTCGAAATGTAAAAATACGGGACCCGCAGTCGACACTTGATGGCGCGGAAGGAGAGCAAATATACGGGACCCGTCCACGCGATCGTAGACGTGAATCTGGTCTTAGGCAGCATGTATAATTACAGGACTGGTCGGAAGAGGTTTAAAAGGAATATTCTCAGGTAGTGTTGATTTTATAATCACCTAGAAAACTGTGACTTGACCATCTAATTGCAAAGTAATTGAAAATTAAGTACGAAGCGATAAATATATTCTTGTTTTGTTTTTGTTGAAAAAGTGGCAAATTCTTCCAGGTTTCATTTTATAAGGCAAGAGTAATGCATGTGTTAATTATAAGCATTTTAGATTAACTTTTCTATCACCTAGATTTCATCTTTCTTTTTTTCCCATTTAAAAAGACGATTGACTTCTAAAGTAGAATATTGTCAAGCCTCTTCACTGGATCTTTGTCAAGTTTACTTTGTCTTTATATGTATTTTAAGGACCTCACCTCCTTTGTGCATGATTTTTTAGCATTGTATTTTGTTCTTTGGTGATTCTTCAAAATGATCATCGCTGTTTTTTTTTCACTGCCTCCTAATTTTAGTTTTAGAAGACAAATGCTATGTCATTTTTTTACACATCAAGTGGACTTGTATAATACTTTTTTGTACCTTTTTGGGGTTTGAAATTTTAATATACAAATATATTTTTTGGGCCCAGGTAATGCTGTGGTTGGTGCCGTGGCTCCTTGGAAATATTTTCACCCTTGTGCTGGAGTTGGCCTACACTGATGACAAAGTTGAAGAGTTTTTGTTATTGTACAGTTGCTTGTATGGAGCTTGCATCATCATCTTTGTCATCGTCATTCAAACCATCGCCACAGTGGTTCAGATGAAGGAAAAAGAAAATCTTCATGCTGGTGTCGTAAAGAAGAAAAGTGTTTTAGCAGAGGAAGATGAGCTAGAATTTGAATCATGCTGTGGCGCAGAAACCCTTGGATTTGTAGTTCCTCCCAAAAAGTTTAAGATAGATATAATTCTACATGCGCTGCTTTCAGGTAAACAAATTTATGCAAAAAGAAAAGAATCTTTAATAATGTTCTGGGCTCAAAGTTTTATTCTACTTTCAGTTCAGTAAAAAAATAAATTATGAAGTGTTATTTGACAATTAAGCTGCATAGCTGTTTGATTCATTGACTGTACTTTTCCTCTTATAAAATGACTGGTTGTGGAGGGATTCACCTTCAATTGTCTTAATGTTTGCGAAATATCAACGGTATAGGTATAAGGTTTACCAAAGAAGGAATATAAATCTTCTTCTTCTCAGCCTGTCTTCAACATTATATCTGTAAAAGTCTAAGAAATTCAAATGATATTTCACAATTTAATTTCATGCAGTAAGATCCTCCTAGAATATTTTTTTTAGGATTCGGAAATCAGAGGACGAAAATGTTTCATGAATCTAATGCCACAAAATATAGATGTTTAGATTATTGCTGCTTTCATTATATTTTTGTCATAAATAAAATTGTTATGGCTTTTTCAGGTGTGGTTTGTGGGGTTGGGTTTTGGTACCTCCTGCCCCATTCATTAAACCAGCTGTACGATTACAAATATGGGGCCACAGTCAGTATCTACATCATTGGATGGATCACAGTTAGCATTGCTCAGTATTCACTCACAACTGCAGCGCCCCCTGAACCTGCCATATATCGTACAATGGATGTGTATGAGCTGTTGCCGCTAACGCGTCCATTTTACACTCTAATGTGTTACAGTATTCATGTACTTTATTGGTATGTATACATTATGCTGCTTCAATTAATGTTTTCTAGAGTTAATTTATTCTGAAAATGTTTGAATATTGGAAGGTGATATTTTAGTTGGACTCAGAATAATGAATGACTCATTAGTTTACAATTGAAATATTCCATCTTTGGAACAGAGGGTGTTTGTGGTTTGAGTTGGATAGGAAACAATGGATGGTGTATGGGGTTCTTATTTATGTCCCTGGCCATTTGGCGATGAATCTCTTGATAGTTTTCTCAGTTCAGTTGAAAAATGTGCAGAATATTCATGTGCTATGGTACGTCAAATAGCCTAACACAGTGCAAGAGCTGCAAAGGCTAATTGTGGTTTCTGTCATCGCATATATCTGAATAAGATTGACCGGTTTTCCTTGCATGAATTTAACATGGAAAGATACTGATGATATGCCTCTTATAAATCACGTGATATGGAAAGCTGAGAGGACAAATGATGTTTAAGTACAGAAATATTTCCTTGATCCAGCTTTTTTTCATATGTGTCCTTCTTCAGATGTAAATGTATGTTAAGACCGTTTAGATTTGGGGTGGGGAAACTTATAGTTAGATCACGGCGCAAAAATTGACATTTTGATCAGCTGACACATTTCCTGTTCAACACAGGAAGTATTGAAAGTGTCTTCAAGTCAAACTGGTCGAAAAGTAAAATTTGAGAAAATTTGCACTTGTACATTTATAGTCCAACATCGACGATATGTTAAATGTTATAGATGGTATCTAGTTTGTTTTCAAGACATTTTATCACTTTGAAAAAAATATACTTCTGTGTATATTGTGCTTTAAAAAATTATTTGTTTTGTCTTCTTTCATGACAGGTACAATGATGATTTTCTAGTAGCCAACCAAGCTGTCCATGTTGTTTTTGTTCTCTTGCCATTGTTATGGTTTTGTGGTCTGCTACCTCCCACAGAAATGTTTTTTCTCTGGCTCTTGGAGCAATTCCTTGTTTTCATGTTGGGTGGATCACCAGCTGCTTCCAACTTAAGGTATTTGAATGATTATTTATTTGGCTGTGAAAGATAGACTGGTTTCTTTTTCAAAGTTTGTCATAATGATTGATGTTAACATAAACCATTGTGTGTATATAGTCAATAACTCACCTCCACATGAGACACAGTGGGCTCAGGGAACATTTTTGTATGGAACTGGGATTCAGTGACTCGAACATTGTGCTCATATTGTACTAGTCTACAGAATGATGCCTATATTCTGTACATAGAATAATGCTGTTTGGAGAATTTGAGGATTGTGGATTTCATCACCAACATCAAGATTAAACAAAACTTTAAATTTTGTTTAGTTTTACACCCTTGGCAACACATTATAGGTCATATCAAAGGCGGGACCTCCGATATGACTTGATACCAATAGAATCCACAGGGTCAGCAGAGCCATGAAACTCCAAAATGTTAAAAGGAAAAAATCTCAATGTCTGATCCGGGATTTGTACCCAGAAAATTAATGAAGCGAAAGCGTTACTGCTAAGCCGCAACCCCGCCCCCACCCAAAATAAACAAAATTATGATCTTACTATAGTGTGGGTTGATCACCTGCTTGGCTTAATATCTTGATCCAGAGAAATCCAGCCTCATAGTGCTGGCCCTACACTGTAATGGTAAAAGGGAATTGAAGACTATTCGAGTGAACAAATAATAATAATAATTCATTATAATTAATGATGATACTAAACTGTCCAAATGATTGTTAATGTTTATTTATTTTTCTATATATTACTATTTCAGACTTTTGATCCAAGTTTTCCTTTCAACTGGTGTATTTTTGGGATGCTATTTTCTTCCATCTGCTTTCATGGCCGTGGTTTTAGCTGCTGTCACAGGCTACATTTTAAGTATTGATTTAGGAGCCTTAGCCACAGAGGTAAGTTGGACATGCAAACATTTTCGCACTGAAATCCAATGATTTGATAGAAAGTTTTTTGGGGAGCATTGTAGTTTAGAACTAATGCATTCACTTTGCACACAGACGGTCCTTGGTTTGAATCCTGATGGCGACGTGGGAATTTTTTTCTTTGGACTCAAAGTATTAATGGCTCTGGCTGTGGGTTTCTCTTATGGAATCAAGCCTCTATGGAGATGGACTATACAGCGAAGATCTGCCTTTGATATAACTTTGATGAGTTGCCACAGGCATGAAACCTAACAACTTTAGAACTTTTTTCAGAACATCTTTGTTGTATTGAATGGATTACTTGAAATTAAGTTTTCAATATATTTATTGCAATGAAGCGCTTTGCATAATCATTGGTTTTGCTGAATTCTTTAATATATTTATTGTCTACCCCCAGGACCCCTTGGGCTGTTAGGAACATACTGCTCACAGCAATGAGAACATTTTTTAAAAATAAAAGAGGTTTAACAATGACAGCAGAAGTTATTATTCCCTTCAAATTTGTTGACACTAAAATCTTGTTGCTAGGTATTTTCTCCTTTTGTCAAATTCTTTTTTTTTAAATTTGTTCGCTTTGTTAATTTTTTTACTATTAAAAAATGAAATATTGATATTTTATTTTGTTTGTCTTTGTCCAACAGATTATCTCTGTATGTAGCAGAAGTAGTAAAAATCGAGTGAGTTCATCTCGTTCAGTGACATCAACCTCCTCGGGAAGTTCACAGGTGGTAGGATTTCTATGGTCTTGGTGCTGGTCCACTGTTTTATACCATTGTTTTGTTGCCGTTGTTGTGGGAGGTGCTGCTGCAGCTGTCAACTACCACTCGAATGACATTGATGCCGATGCTGTGAAATACCTCGGATATGCCATTATCTGCTTGTGTGTTTTGGAAAAACTTACTCGAGATTTTCAAAATGTTTTTGTTCTGTTTGGAATGTGGAGAAATCCATTCTACCCGCATATACTGGAAGTTAGCTCACAGCTGAAGAGACGGAGTTGTAGATTTCTCATTCTGGGCTTCATCAGACGTGTTCTGGTGGACTGGGGTAAGTGAATGGTGGAAGTTTGATTGAGGATAGTGATAATGAAATCGGGAAAGGAGGAAATTGTGCTAGAAAAATGGCCGTAGAGAGTGAAATGGTGGTGACATGCCAAGTCCTGTTTTTTAAAGGGACTGTCCTGTTTTTAGTCATTTTATAACTCGTCGACTGGTCTGTGTTCACCGTTTTTATTGTAGTCTTATTTTTTCACAATATTTTTTCTCTTTGTTCTTTATAAGGAGATCATTCTGTCCTTAATGTGTTAAAATCTTTGTCTCCAGTATGTCCATTGGTGATGACAGTCTACTTGTCGCTGAGAGTCAGTAATAGTGACGTGATGTCGGATTCTCTCAGGAAAGGAATGACGTCAATTCAAGGAGTTTTCTTTGTCTTTGGTGTGGTCAAGAGTTTTAGAAGTGTAAGTGAGAATACATTGATTTTGATTTATTTTTTACCTGAAAGCAGCATGCAACCTGTGCTAGATAACTGCTAATGTCATCATATTGCCCACAACACTGAATGACCAAAACATTGTTTTTTCCAAGTGGTCACACATCCAAGTGCTAACCAATACCATTGATTGTTGCTTTTCCTGGCCAGTCAGCCTTTATCACCTCCATCCCATGCTGAAAAGGTTGATTTTATTACTCAGTTGATGTTTGTTTTTGAATGATCACGGTATAAAATCATTTATATCATTGTTTTTTCTCTCTTATCTTTTAAGGTTTGGCAAAGTACAGTGACTGCCCTGTTGGAAATGTCTGTTATCCACGTGGTTGTCACTGAGCTATCCAGCAATAGTGTGGTAGAAGACCTACAGGCTCCGACTCTTCTCCTCATTGCGGGCATTGTCAGAGATCGCCTGTACCAATTTGCAAACAAACTGTACTTCTCCCTGGCTCTCGTCATTTCATCCTGGTTGGACAAGAAGCAGAGACGTAGCTCCACAGCTCCTATGATCATACTCAACATCATATTTCTCCCCATACTCCTCTCTGTGATCATGCTGGCATCGTTGCTTTCAGCGCCACTTTTACCTTTGTTTACTCTGCCGTTGTTCTTCATCGGATATCCTCGACACAATCGGTTTTGGCCAGAGCCTGTAGGCCAATCTGCCAGCACTTGCGGCGACTCCATGTATTACAAACAGCTTTCATCAGAAATGGCTAAAGGTTTTAGATCAGCATTTGCCATTGGAAGTTTAGGTAGGACACGTAGTCTCTTGTTACCATGAATACAAGGTGGCTCACTAAATATATAATGAAAATTGAGCCGGCACTGGTATTGATATGGATGAACAAGTAGAGAATTTGTAACAATGTAATAAAGATGAGCATAAAATAGGAGGGAGATGTGAGAGGAGACTATTTTAGTCGAGGTTCTGTATCTATAGTATAGAATACAGAATCACAGTTTTTTATTCCTATTGGTGAAACAAGAAAGGACAATTGCTATGATAACTGAGATAGTGATTGTTTTGATTATTATTATTGAGCTATCATCTGATACAAATTTAGAATTTAAATTTTAATGGAATCTTGTGAGGAAAGAGTTAGTGACCAAAACTGCAGTGTTTGTTTTGTTATTTTTATCTTTTGAAGCAAACTATGAGAGAGAAAAAATGTAGCTTGACATTGTCTTCTATTTTGCAGGTGAACCTTATGTAGGGAGTCACTATCTGGTCCGTTTCCAAGACAGACTGGTGTGGTGTATGGTGTTGGAACGTGGCACTGGCTACTGCACTATGAGTATCAAGGGGCTGGAACTGCAGGAGACCTCGTGCCACACCGCTGAGGCTGCAAGAATCGATGAGCAGTTTGAAGAAGCTTTTGAACCAAAGAACGGTGGTTGTTGTACCTTGAACGCCTACCCACTTCATTGTCTGACTCCCCTAGACACCATCACCGTCAAGACATATTCGGATGCCAAAAATGTTTTGACTGGTGTCATCGACTCGCCAGACAGCGTTAGCGTCACGCTGTCTTTCTTCACTAAAACCCTGGTGTGGGTGCTCCTGCATCACATAAATAGAGTCAAGAAACATGAGGATGAGAAGAGGAAAATAAAGGAGAAAGAAATTGCTGAGATGGAGAGGGAGAACAGTTTGTCACGAGACGAAGAAAAGGGACGGAAGTTGAAAATGGCCGGGAGTGGAGGAGGAAGTAATAGACGGAAAGACAAAGTCAGCATTTTCAATCCTTTATCCACAGCAAAGGAAGTCAGTCATACCGTATCCAAAAAGAATTCTCATCAGGAGTCGGGTGAATATGCCACTGGTTTGCCGCCAATTGCTTCCAATCGTACAAACCTTGTTCACACCTCACGGCCTTCATCCAGGGAGTCGAATTCGTCAAGGAAATTATCTCTCTCCTCATCCGTTCACAGTTTCACGGACAGTATATGGTCGGATGATTTTGATCTTGACAAAAACAAGAAAAAGTTGGGATTTAATAAAAATCAGCCCCCGAAAGTGTCCACTGTTGTGTCTATTACAAACACGTCCTCACAGCGGCCTCAGTCTCCCCATGTATTGACCAGCCTACCCCCTCTCACTGATGGAAGGAAAATGAATATTGTCTATAACACATCCGACAGTGGTAAGGATGTGGATGACTTTCTCGACAATCTAGAATTAGGGTTACCAGCTATTGACGTCAACGCATCTCGTGGTCTGCCAAATGTTAGTTTTGATGAGAAGAGTGGAACTGTGTCCAATGTGGGTGCCGGCAAACGCGGGCCATTCGACTCAAAGCCTTCGAAGAGATTTATGATGTCCAGTGGTAACCACATCTATAAACCTGTCATGAACCTGGCAGGCTCTCCAGATTTTACATCTCCATTTTCTTCACAGCTCAGGTAATTATAGGTGACAATGCATGCCATCCTTCTTTATCATTTCTGACCGGTTCGGTAAATAAGACAGGAAGAAATTTATACATTTAGAGATATTGTTATCATGACCTAAGTCAGCAATTCCTCTTTCCAATGGTACAGAATTTATCCTCATAGGTTAAGTGACTGTTGACATATTGCCTGGTAAATCTGCAGTGACCTACGATGGATTTTCATTGCTTTCTTGAAAGTGAATTCTCTGATTCGTCAAAATTCATCTTGGGACGTTAGGTGTTTCATAAGTTAGGAAAAAAACCCACTTTGTCTCAAGTGCCAAATATGTTTTACAGTGAAAGCTCCAAATTTCAATCAAGATTTTCTCAATGACGGGTACAGTGGGCTGATCTGCTTGTCTATAATCCTTGGATCCATAGCTTTTCCAGCTGTATGTTCTGCCACATGTGGGCTGATCACCTGCTTGGCCTAATATCTTGATCCAGAGTAAAAAAACTATTGTAAATGGGACCAAATATTAAGAAAAAAAAGTTGAGACAGGTGTCATTACAAAACTCGGGTTTTTAACATTGTACTGTTTTGTTGTCCATACCACATAATAACTCTAAACAGCGCTGCTGCCAGCTCCATGTCCAGCATTGCTGAACAAAGAGCTGGACAAATTTTAGATCGGGTAGATAAGGCAAGCAGGGGATCAGCCTACTGTGCTTGGTACTCAAAATTGTACCTTTAGAACCAACTCGTAGTAATAGTTCACATATGTATATTTAGTCAATCAACGTGTTTGATACATGTGGGTGTATTTCTTCAATGTATACAGTTTTCTTTTTTTATATATTTGTCCGCACAGTATTCCTACCAAGTGGAGAGAGTTGCCGATCGAGTCTTCCCAATTGTCTCGTTACCTAAGCCAGTTTCCCACCTCATGGTACAAGCACACGTTGTCCAAACTAGACTGGACATCCACCAGTCATCCCTTGGAGAAGGTCATTTCAGACGTCGGTGCAGATGATGCCTTGACTACTTGCTACACACAGCTGGTCATGGCGTGTTACTCCGCCTTTGACACACCAGGTACTATTTGGTTTCCATAGTAATGGTAAACATAGGTGACAACTTACCTTGAAGGCGGAAAATCTGTTCGTTAAGAAAACTTAAACTATTGTTTTAAAATACTAAATTTGTTTATTTTACGCCCTTGTTAATGCATTATATCACAGTGGGTTGACCACCTGCTTTGCTTAATACCTTGATCCAGAGAAATCCAGCCTCATGATGCTGGCCCTACACTAATGGCAACGGGGAACTGGATAAGAAAGTTAATGCATTATAGTTTATAGCCATCATGTCAAAGGTGGGACCTCCGGTTTATAGTCATCTCCGATAGGATTTGATTGCATAGGGAATCCGCAGGGTCAGAACTGTAAGAACTCGAAGTCCAAAAGAATAAGTCACCGCTGGGATTCAAACCAAGGACCTTCTATTACACAAAAGGTGAATGCTTTACCGCCAGGTCATAACATTTTAAAAGAAATGTCAGTAAATTAGGATGATTTATGGCTGTCTTCGGGGTTGGAGGCCCATCCTTTGTTTCCCCCCAATAGGTGCATAAGACACATTTAGATGGGACCACCATGTGTGACCAAACATAAAGCTGGAAAAGCTGTGGCTCTAGGGGTTTAAGACAAACATGGGACCAGCCCAACCAAAAACTGGATAAGCCATGGATCCAGGTATTTAAGACAAACAGGGGACCAGCCCTCCAATACACCTGATAAAGATTTTTAAAAATTGGTGTTATTGATACTGTTGTGATTTTCCAGGCCGTCCTGGTGGTCCCAGCTTCCTGTACAAGGCCTACAATGGAGAGGTTCAGTGGAATGCTATGATGGACTGGCTGTCGGATGACAAGGAGTTGTTGGCCTTGGTCTTAAAAGCTTTCAGGTAAGGGCAAAACAGTCTAACATTCTCATGGAGCGTGATTTCAAATCTTAGCTGTCATATTCCAAATGAAAATGTAGTGTAAAAACCCACTATAACTTTTTTTTTTCACTGAAAGAGTAAAAATCACATGTTCTTTTACTAGTAAAAAATATGTCGTATGCAAAGAAGAAGAAGGTTATTTAAGAATAGAGTGAAATTATGGCAAGATAGGTTTATGTCATGCCTGGATTATGATTGAATAATGAAACTTCTTCATCTATATAAAGACCTTGATCCATGTAGATTTAGCCCCAAGCTCAAGTTATATCTTATGGATGAAAAATGCCTGAATTCACAAAATAGATTTATAATTGTTTGATTTTTATTGACAGCTCATTTCCTTGTCAGTTTTGTTATGTTTTATATATGTATATATATATATCTGAAAGTTGATATTCCACCTTTCACAGATACAGTTTTAAATTGATGCTGGACCAGATGTTACTGGGAGATATTGCAGACGATGAAGAGTTGGAAGAGTGTCTAATCAGTTATGATAACGAGTGGTATATTGGCAAAGAGACGGATCCGGAGTGGGGAAATGCTGTCTCCCGTAGCCGGCCAAGTCTTTTTTCTCTCGGTCACAATTTGGCTCAAGTAAGTGTCAGATTTTTAAAGGATTCTCTTTCCACACATTTTGCTGTCTGGGAACAATGTAGTGCTCTGATTAATTTCTTCCATTTTTTTTGTTTTTTTGTAGTATAGTGATAAATTATTCTCACTGTGTAAAGTAAAAGAGTTAGATTATTTATATAGCTCATATCCATAAAGTTCTTCATGCTCTATGGGCTTCACAATGTTTTGTATACCCCCAGCAGGCCATTTCACTCCTGTATCTTTCTTAAGCTGCCTGTTAGGCACTTCTGTATTAGCCTTCTGACAGGATTGTTCGCTGCCCTTGGCCGGGTGTTCAATCGTACCTGAGGCAAGCAGAGTAAAGTGTCTTACCCAAGGACACAGCATTAGACCATCAGGACATGGTGTTCCCCAGTGGTTGTTATCCAAGCACTAACCACAGCTGTCGTTGCTCAATTTTGCTGACCGGTCCAGTGTGCTATCCATTATGATTTTGCTACCTCAGTGTCATGATGCTTGAAAAGTTTGAGAGCTGATATGGCTGAGTTTTACAGACGAAAACAAAAATAGATTGAAATAACTAATGCAAGATCGAAAGAAGTAGAGTAAATAGGTTTTATTATCACTTTGCATTTGAAATAAAATACCATCATGAAAAAAACTGTGTGTTCAGTCATGCATGGAAAGTTTGATCTTTATCTTTTTAAGTAACGGTCTTGTTGTGTATCCAGGATGGAAATGAGGCTGTCTAATGAAGCTTGGTGGCTCCCCGCGGGGACCCGGGATGGTAATATGAATAGGTCCTCTGTTCATCAACAGGGGGTGCAACTCCTCCCAATGATGGGTGCCACCCATGAGCTGCGCGTCTTTCCTAGTGGTCTATGGGTGGCATCTAGTTACCTTCGATTTGTTTGGAGCCGTGCAGTGGGCGCTGAAATGACCTATCTGTGTCAATAGAGCCCTAAAACAGTAAAAAAACAAAACAAACAAATGAAGTAACAGGTGAAGGCATTGTTTATTATATCTTTTGGTTTTGTTCCCTGTCATATTATATAGATTGAATGAATTAATCAGTTTTGCTTTCTAACCATACCAAATTTTACCTCTTGTTCAGGGCACATACACTAGCCGTACCGTGTCCATCCAAGAGTTACCGATGTACGTTGGCAAGTTGAATACAGAGTGTGTGAGAGGTCAGTGGTCCAACCTGACGATGGAGCTCCTATACATGACCAATGATGATGAAGAACGTTACTCCATCCAAGCCCTGCCTGCCATGCTGAGGAACCTGGTAGTCCAAGCGGCCGATCCTCCGTTGGGATACCCCATCTACTCCTCTCCTCCCATCTCCATACCCACGTTATAGACATCATGTGTTGCCTTGATAGCATTAGAAGTCGTGTCGCATGTCATGCATTTAAACGCGTAAAGCTCTCAATGTGACCAAAGTGAAAAGAAAAAGGTCTCTTCAACAACAAGAGACGACAAAAAATAGTAAAAGAAGCAGTACGCTCTGGCCTCTGTTTTGGCATCGCAGTTTATTTTCAGCCCTTGTTGATGGATTGCTATGCTAGAATCAGATTGCTGACAGTATGACTGTGCAATCCACACCCCAGCGGTGCCATTTTCTCTCTTTTGAGACAGACAGATGCCAACTTTTAAAGTAAGAATTCAGTGGACTTAAGAGATGCTAACCCATACAAACTTTCTTGTGAAATTTTGCTTGAATTACTAAGTGGATAAAACTGTTACTAACGGTTATTACAAAATTTTTAATTAACAGGGATGTTTTTTAACCCCAATTTCCACACATGCCTCCAGTAGTATTTTAATGTTAATCTTTTAATGTCTATTGTTTGGAAACCGACAATTTTACTGACGTATTAATGAAGGGATATTAATAATACTTTCAGTGTTTGTTTTCAAGTTCCTTCCTACATTTATTTGTGTTCAAAGTTTAAACATGTTGCTAAAGGAGTAGGGGTCCCAGTGGCTCAGCTGTATGTTTCTCGCCTTTGAAGCGAAGGGCACCAGTTTCGAATCCAGGTGGCGACTGCTGTTGTTTTTCCACATAAAAATCTGTATAAACCTATTTGCCACTCCGCTGATCCTATGAAGGTAGGTGGGATCAAGAACCTAGTTCTATCGGAGACGGACGATAAATTTGAAGGTCCTGTGTACAAGTTGTACACGATTAAGAACCCTTGGCAATTGGAAATCGAGAAGAGTAGGCCGAAAAGGCTGCTGTCCGGTCAAAATTAATTTCTACCACCAAAAAGTCACAATGGGCTGATCACCTGCTTGGCCTTATATCTTGATCCAGAGTAAATCCGCGTCATAGAGCGGGCCCTACACTGTAGTGGGAACTGGATAAGAAAGAAAGAAAGCTAAAGTATGCGTTTACTTCTCAAAGGTAATTTATTCACATGTTATTTTTTAATTCTATGTTTTTTTTAAATTGTACTTTTAGAATAGATATTATATATTTGTAGATGACAGGCCAGTAAATGGTTTCATTTATTTTTTTTCGAATGATATTATAGGGTTTTGTGTTTTAAAATGTGTATTGAATGTATGATAATATGTCAAAGAGAAACACCACTATTGTCAAATACAACTGATATTTATATATCTCTCTTATTTGTCTTATTAAACAGTTAACACTTTTAGTTTGGGCTATCGGCCAGTTTAAATGCATTATTTATGTAGACAAGTTGATGCTTTTTCTTTATTTGGCTAGTTTTGTTTTCCATTTGTTTTCCAAACCATTATTGCTTTGATTTGAAGGAAGTTGTTGTCGTCATAACATGTTACCATTAATACCACTCTTACAAAGATAGACGGGTCTATTTAATTGTCTTAACAACGGGTTTTTCAACAAATCTAAATCTGCTTTGAATTGTAGGGACCAAATAAGCCATAGTGCTATTCCTTCATTAATTTGTATTTATCCTTATTTTTATCTTTGGTTTGAATGATTATTGATTAAGGAACTTTTTTCCCCCATAAAAAAAATCAATCACTTTTTTCTACACATTTCATTCTATTATTTTAATAACATTTAATATTTTTAAGAATTACAAACGAAATTAAAGGCGTTTTTTTTTTTTTTCAACCTTATCCTGTTGCCAAATGATTCTGATCTGATTCTCGTCGATGCCACAAATGTTACAGCTGTTACTATCTATAGATTACTCAAATTCACGGACAGCTAGTCTTTTCCACATTCTTTCTATTCAACATTTGAAATCAAACGGATTATTTTGTATACACAATATTTAATGCTTCAATTTATACATTGTCAGCTTTAATTCTGCAACTTGCTTTTTGACCGTCCATGTAAGAATGCTCATGACTGTAAATAGAAGACAGACGTATACTCTATTATATTATATCTATTTTTCAAATGTGAAATAATTCTGTTGCCACTGCTCATTTAGTTCCCTTTGGTCAAGTTTGATGTATTTGATTCACGCTAAGTAGGACCACGCTATGTAGTCACGTCATTGGGGAAGTGGAAAGAGATCAACACATCCATATTTTAACACAAATGCTAGGCTGGTCAATGCTCGTTCCTAAGAAAAAAACTCAACACAGCTGAAGATCGACTTAAGCGTCGTCCACTGTAGTAAAAAGTTTGAAGTTTAACACCCTTTTTAACACATAAAGGTCATATCAAAGGCGGTTCAATAGAACTTGAGAAGATTCCACGTGAATCTCCAGGGCAGAGCCTTGAAAAAACTCTGAAAGGTCCAGAGAAAAGATTTAGGCGGGACTTGAACCTCTGCCCTCTGTGTCCAAAATCTAGTGGTTTTACTACTGAGCTAGGGACGCCCCCATCTACTGTAGTATTGTCCTATGTGATGTGACATTGCAATGGACAGATACAAGGTCTGCGGAGGGCCGGGTTCGAGCTGCCTAGCATGGGGTTTTTTCTCGTCTTTTCAGAGCGCTCGTGGCTCTGCCTTGGAGATTCATTTGGAATCTTCTCAAGTTCTTTAGAACCACCTTTGATATGACCTTTATGTGTTGAAAAGGGTGTAAAGAGAAAGATACAAGGTGACACTATCTGATCTTTTCCACCAACCTGTACATTTCACCATTGCAGATGCTTTACTTTGATTTCCTTTGTAAAATGGTTACTGATCACATTAAAGACAGGAATTATTACTGCTTTTCTGAGTTGGAATGGGTGTAAAACTAACAACATTTTAGAGACAGGAATTCAGCGAAGACAAGTTTTCGGTTGAGTTTGAGGTCTTTGACTCTATCCAAACTAGGTCCAGGAGGATAGGTTCCAATCCATGGCCAGCCATTACAGAATATGTAAATGTAAATGTTTCCCCGCTTTATTTTGGCAGGGCTGACAAATTTATTTCATTGTTATGCTGATTCAAATTTCACAGCTTGTGAAATAATTTGTCATTTGGGTGACAAACTATGTATATTTTAGATTTGATATTTGTTTGTTTTTATCAGCTTTGAAATCAAGTTTCTTTCATTTTGACATGGTCGAATTCAAATTTGATAATCTGCTCTGGGTGATGACAAATTAATTAAGTTGTTGTGTATCTGTGACAGCAACTGTCATTAAATGTAAGAGCAGTATGTTGTTACTATTGGGTAAAATAGATAGGAAATGCACAATACATTAGTCAGATGAAATTAGGGCATAGTAGTAAAATAAAAATGACATAAACAGATGGAGACACAACCTGACATTTTTTGCAAGAACAAGGGGACGGGACCAGACATAACAGGTTATTTAGCCAAAGGATGAGATGCAAGATGTGGAAGGCACTTCGTTTAAAATGATAATATATATCCTGTTTATGAATCAAGTAGGAATATTCAAATACAACTAATACATTTTTAAATATTTTAAATACTGCACCCCATGTTGGTGTTTATACTTTTTAAAGTATGCAACCCTCTGTTGCCCTGGGATCGGACTGTCGAAGGAAACTAAAAAAAATTGTTAAAATTCCATTTCTCCACAAATGGTGATCAAACTTTCACAATGCAAATCCTAATATGAATGTAAGAAAAAAAGAAAGAAAAAATAGTGACAGGCTCTGATCAATAGGCCCCGTAAATCAGTAATTTTGACCCCATCGAACGAAGGCTAGTTGTCGATAATAATGCCCGAAAATATTGACAAAATTTGTTTAAAAACATCTGAAACAGCGAGTGACTTTGTTTTGTTTATGGAAAGAAAATGACCTTCCTGTAGACTGGTCTCGTTCCCGGCCTCTGGTCGTTAGTTAAAATTAGGCATTGCTACATTGCTACCGGTGTCGCTGGTACTTGACGAGTGATTAAGCAGTTTAGAAACATATCAAATTCTACTTGGAAGGGGACAAAAAAAGACAGAAAATAAAATGAGGTGGTCTTTCTATTCTGCGCTTGGAATATTAGTTAGAATTAGTCATGAGAAAGTTGTTGAAAATTAAAATCTTAGCTAAGTGATATGAATTTTGTATGAACCATCATATTTATATTTATCGAAAGTTCTGAGAAAATGTACATCGAGAATTTATTTGTATCTTTTTATTATTGTATTCTAATGATTTTAAAAGTTTTTTGGGGTTTGTTTTTGTAGGGGTTTTTGTGTGTTCATTTAGTTGAGAATATATTTCAAATTGACTGTTGAAAGCCAAATTGTCTCAAATGACAAAAAAGCGAAAAAGTGAGTTAAGATCACTGTCGTATACATCCCAACTTCAACTTTAGTCAAAATATATCTTGAGATGTTAGGTGTTTCATAAGTTAGAAGAAAGCGCAAAATGTGTATTACAGTTACAGTACAGTGAAAGCTCAAAATGTCAATTAGGCTTTCAACTTTCAAAGTATCATTAAAACTTTTGTTTTGATTTTTGTTATTATTGCAGAATTGAATCAGAGAATTAGTTTGATAATCTCAAAGAGTTGTCTCTTGAGCAAACCAGAATTTTCTTCCTTGCATTATGATGTAGTCGTAGTCATCAGTAGGTGCATTTAGAATAATGGCATGAACTGTGTTAAGAAACAGTAAATGTTTCAGATATTCTTTCATTATTTTTTTTTTAATTTTGAGAATGATCTTTACATATTTTTTATCAACTCTGAAAAAAACAAAAAACTGATCTGTGATAATGATGTACATAGTGGATGATGATGTTTGGTGAGAAGAAAATGCTTTTAATTATTATTTTTATGTACTGATGAAACATTTTGAAGTTTTGAAATAAATATAAGGTGTGTTTTGAAAATGACTGTTAGTGTCTGTTCTTCATCCCAACCACAGTCGAGTCCACTTATAACGGCCTCTATTATAACTGGAACTCGGATATAACAGTGACAAATCAAATCCCTGTTTTACATCTCTATAAGTTCAAGTAGCAAGCACCTGTGCTATAGACGTGCTCAATTAGCGCGAATTTGGCTGTAATGGGGATTCCACCGCTTGTCAAGTTGCAATCCATCTACTAAGCCTAATACACAAGCACGCACACACATACCATACACCCATTCACAAAGACGCGATTGGCATTGTCTCAGTGCTGTACTGTAACGCAGTCAAGAGAGTCTAATTGGGGTTATGGCGGGAGAGGAGGGCTGGATTAGCATGCGGTGCGGCTGTCACTGGCTAGACAGTGACTGCGCATGTGCTGTGATTGTGATGCCAACTGACTGGGACTTGTGTGTTTTGGATATAACAGGACTCGCTTATAACGGGGAAAACCTGCTGGTCCCATCAGTCCTATTATATCCAAGTTTGACTGTAGTAGGTACAATCAATGCTACCTAAGTTGATCTTCAAGGGATATAACTAGAAAATTGACTTATTTGAACAAAATTGAGATAGAAATAATCACTTTTACCATAGCGGGGGAAAAACCCTAGGGAACAATTAAAATCGGCTTTTTAATGAAAATCAACTTAAGCAGCATTGTGGTTGTTCGGGCTGTTCCTTTGGACACTGGGTAGTAACGACTTCCCAAACTGGACAAAAAATGACCAAAATAGGTCTTTGGAGAATTTTAGTCCCCTGTTGTAATCAGGAAATGACTTTTCACATTTTCTGACAAAATAGGTCTTTGGAGAATAATTACAGTCCTGTAATCAGGAAAAGACTTTTCCCATTTTCTGTATATAGAGGGCAAGTCTTCTTCCCATGATTTTTTATATAGACTTTCTGTGTCGTTACTGAGATTTTGAGGGAGATGTGAAGCCACTCCATGTCGGGCCTTATTTCCTGACTAAATGAGTGACCAGAATGACTGTACGACACAAAACATCACCCATGACTCTCTATAATGAGAATGACGCATGGACTAAATATCAGCACACAATGAAGAATCAGTCACTGCAAATTTTTTCGAAAAAATGTTTCTCGTCTCGCTAACATATTCCTGAAAACTTTCTTGAATTCAACAAATGAGAAAAAGTTGTGATGCTGCATCTAGAAGGAGCTTGAATTGAATGAATGTATGTCCCCAGGGGATGGTGAGTATGATTCAAATGATTACAAGGACATAGCCGAAGGGTGACTAGAAATAGAAATAACTTCCTAAAGTTAAAGAGAATCACATACAGACAACACACAATAAAGAGAATCACATACAGACAACACACAATAAAGAGAATCACATACAGACAACACACAATAAAGAGAATCACATACAGACAACACACAATAAAGAGAATAACATACAGACAACACACAATAAAGAGAATAACACCGACGACACAGCACACAATACCGAGAATAACACACAAAGAGAATCAAACCAAAAATGGATTAGCATCACTAGTTTTATTTTCAATTTTCTACATGTTGGCAAAAACAGTCATCATGAACCAATACTTGTACCTTAAAATATTTCAACAGAACCACAAAGTAGATATTATTATGTACTGTCTGGTGTTCTCACTCTACTAATATTATAACATAAAATTTGAATAATTAAAACATTTCTATAATCCTTCTATAAACATTGTGTCTTGTCAATTCATCAGGAGTACTGTTTGTATGACATAGAAACGTTCATTAATCTTGTTACAAGTATAAGGCATTAACATCATTTCTCTCTCATCAAACATTACCCTAAAGTGCCAACGACCACTTCATTTTCTGATATTGTGTTGAACTAAAAATTCTTTAAAATCGTTTCTTTTCATTTGGAAATGAAAGACAACATTTGAACTTCCCCGTCAATAAAACTTTTAAACAAAATTGAATTTTAGCACTATTTTGAGGCTCGATCAAGGGCTGACGATTTTTGCTTCCACAAGGGCTGTGATCCTCTAACTAGGGATTTTTAAAATCCTATCTGCAGATTTAAAAATTAGTCTGTGAATGTAATAATAATAAAATCAATACCTAATTTGTTAGACCCGATCAAAATTTCAGAAGGGTCATCGACTAGAGTCAATGGACTGGAATTATCTGTTTGATTACATTTAGGTTTTTCTTAAACTCTTTTGCAGAATCCATTGGATAAATCAAATACACACTCAAGTTTTCTAATCATATAGGGAAATTTTATGAATATTCATGAGACAATACAATTTGAACCAATTCTTTCGTTTCCACTGTCACTTTTCTATTACTGTAAACTGAAAACAAATGGCTGGCACTATGGGTAAGTTGGAAGTAAAAAGAAACAGCGTGGTATTTTAAGTATCAAATTTGTGTAAGTGTTTGTTTTTTGCTGTTTTAGCGCTCTATCGACACAGATAGGTCATTTCAGCGCCCGCCACACGGCTCCAAACAAATCAAAGGTTGTGTAAGTGTTCTGTTCATATCTAAAACTCTAAAATTCTGAGGTAAAATTGTGGAATAATATATAAAATAACTCAAATCAAACCCTTCACAGAAATTATATGAATGATAAATCTTTACATAAGATACAGCTTCTAATTAAAAATTTTTGGTTTTGATAACATCAGTCCTATAATAAATCAACATTCATATTCTAGCATTTCTTTTCATTAGAAGGCAACTGACTAACCACCAAAGTCATGATTGTTGTACAGCAAATGTCAATGATAGATACGATGTTGCATAGAAGAGACTTTTGTCAATAACACAATAAAACAAAATGAAAACCACACCGATCCTAAAATGCACCCAGTGACCGTCAGTCAACATAGGGGAGACCAAGAAGATTTTATTTTAACAGTATCATTACATCATTAAAATCAAATGACAAGCATTTATTCCACATTCGCCTCTGTCGTCATATCCGCTCATGTTCATTGTGGTAAAGGCTATTTTAAAAATAAACTCTCATTCTCATTGTCAAGCATTCGGTTTCACTATACGATGGCTTTCCATGCAATTCACCTCCAGGACATAATTTTAATAATCCTGTACGTACAGATTACACATTCATAAATTACAATCAAGAATCACAGACAAACATAGAATCATCATCATAAAAATAATGAACTCACAATATGTTTATGTACAAGGTTTTTATGTCAGAAATTGTTTCTCCACCAAATAAAATAATTGCCAATTGTTTTCTCACATTACGTTGGAATAACGATGTTCTCATTCAATCATCAAATCATTCTTCCCGACCTAAAAATAGAGTACAATCGTTTGAAGGCAAAAACTTCTACATTAATTTGAAACCTTCAATTCTTTCAATTTCTCATCACATGAAAGAAATTCATAGAACAAAATGAATCTTCCCCTTCCCACAAAAATATTTTTTCCCAGTATACCACCACATTAATTAAAATTGAGTTCATTGAAAAACAAAAAAATAATACAAAACCGTCACCATGAAAACAAGTCAATAAAACGAGTCCAATAGACTTTGTTTTCCCCAAAAAATGCTTTGAACCACGACCTTGAATGAAATCAAAATGCTTCGAACCACGACCTAGAATTAAATCATATTCCAAACCCATGTCACATCCATGTCGTGTCCTCTAGACAGTCACAAAATAGAAACAATGATATGAATCAAATTGGTATGTCGCTAATGCTGTATGTCTTCAATCAATGGTATATAAATGTGGTTGAAGACAATTCTGTATTGAAATGGATGAGAAATTGGTAGTATTTTGGAAATAAAAGTAATTAAATTCTCTTCACATATATTCCTTAGTTAATTCCCCTTGAGCTCAAGTAACGAACAAAAACAAAACGGTGGCAAGGAAGACGGCTATTTCTAATATCAATTAAACAGGAACATCTTAATGCCATTGATATCAACAAAAAAAACAAAGCTTTAACCTTAACACTGTCCGCTCTGCACAATATACATTACGATTCTTTTAAGCACAAAGCGTTTTATCTGGGCGAGTCAATAGCGAAATAGATAGCCTACTGAGTCCATTGCAAAAGTCAGCAACCATGGCCTTGGTTGAGAACACTTGGGTGAGTGACAACCAGGGAACACCATGTCCTGATCGCCCAGTGTTGTGTCCTTGGGGAAGACACTTTACTCTGCTTATCTCACTCAATTGAGAGCAGGAAACAAACTTGTCAGAATGCTATTGCTGTATACTTCTAGTAAAGTTAAGAAGGATACAGAAGTGTAAAATTTGTAATGGCGTGCTAGGGATGAATGAAACATTGTAAAGCGCATAGAGCATAAAAATGGATACATGTGCCTAATAAATGCTATCCAAATGGCTTTAAGTACTCATTGTCACGCAACATGACAGCCATGCTCACTATAAGACATCATAATGCCTCAAAGCTTCAAACAATGGAATCAATCAACAAGAATATACATAATAAATGAAATCATGACGACAACAGAAGCAAAGGATGGTATCTTTTTTCTAATCTTTGTTGGATTTAAACCCACGCATCTGTTCCACTTACACCATAAAATCATACGCCTTTCATAAAATAAAAAAAAACCTGCACCAGCAGGATCTCTACATTCAGAAGTGAGTGACCCCTCACCCCCAGACGTCCCGTGCAAGTGTTTTCATAGTCATACGACCATACAGCATTAATTTACTATCCTCTTCGGGGCAACACATGGAAGACAAAGCCCTTGACAGATGGTTTTAAGTAAAATGATATCGTGACCAGCATGCTGTCGATCATGACAATAAAAATAGAATAAGTATCAGCAGCAGGATTTCAATGGGGATAGTCTATGGCAAGCTGTTGGTTAATGGCCGCGGTGTAAGACACAAATCACAGATTTCATTTCTAAGATCGTTATTGACCTTTGACAAACTTATTTAATATTAGTGAAGATTTCTCAAGTGGAACTCGGCATCAACGGGACCACGACTTACATCCTGTTATAAGTGAGTCCTGTTGTAAACATATGGCAAAGAATCTAATGAGTGAAAGTAAAATATGTTCACTTGCGCAGTGACGTCACAAGCCTACACACATAATTCCCCCCCCCCCTCCACCCCCTACTCCCATCTCTTCACTTTCACACGCAGGTGACAATCTTGGCCATAGCCATACGTTACATATTATGTCTATGATCACCGGCTTGGCCATCCTGACCCTATGCTGTGCAATCTGGTGCGTAATTAATTTCAGTGGTTGTGCAAGGATGAATAAATCAATAAGAGTGCGACATCTAAGTCAAATCAAGCTTATGGAATGTCCCGTTGTAGCTGAGTTGGACGAAATGTGATCATATGATCCTGTTATAAGCAGGCATATTTATCATACTTTATATAGAGAAAAAATCGGGGATTTATAAATGCCCCATTGTGAGCAAGCTCCCGTTGTATTCCGAGTTCCACAGTACTAAAAGGTTTAAATAAATTTTTTAAGCACCCAAGACATAACACACAATAAAATAAAATGTTATAAACAAAAAAAACCAGATATTGAATAGCGTTTGGGTAAAATGAAGACAATGACAATGACATTGATAATGGCAATCATGGTGACAAAACTCTGGTTACAGCATGACCACACCACTTTTACTGCACAGGTTTCACTTACACATATCTATGGTGTCAGCCACATCTCCAAAGAAGTAAATTTTATAGAGAAGGCAAAAAATGTTTTGACAGGCAATCTCAAAATTAAGTCACAAAGTGGCCATCTCTGCGTAAACACTTAGCCATGGTTTTTCTGCAATGGAGTTAGCCCTTTTATTTCAAGCACTATTTTGTTTATTGTTATTGGTTGAATCTTTTCAATATCTTTAGAGATGATGTAGCTGGCATCGTCTGCATAACAATTTGAAAATGTTGTTTTTAAAAATCTCAGAGTTGGCCCTTTTGTGGCCGACACCATCCATCTTTTATATTTTTCAGGAAATATCAATTCTTTGAAGGCAGGGTTTTTTATGTAGATTAAATTTCTTGAATACACAAAATCAAAACCACAACATTTCTTGCAATATGATTAAAACATAAATAAAACAATTCTGAGACAAAACAAAAAGCATCATGTCTTGTCTTTGTACAAAATGTTATGAATAGTATGGGGGCATTTTCCCAGCACATTTGACCACAATATCTTGTACTTGATGAAGTGAAATGAACTCTTCGACGAACTTTCAAAAGATCTTTCCAAATTCACAAAATTCATCAGATGAGAGTTGAAAAGGATTTAACAATGAGCAACCAGTGGTAAGGAGAGGTATAGGGATATGAAAGAGAGGGTGAGAGAGAGAGACAGAAAGCGAGATAGAGCATCATTGATTGAATGAGTTATGCAAGATGAACACAATATGGTTCCGTCCATATCATCCCAAATCATGAATTAAAACCGATATAAATGCCAGTGTCAATCTTTTACTTGTCACAAGAAAACCATGGGATGGCTGCTCCTTATCAGTACGAGATCCTGGATGGACCAGGCAATGAGATAAGATGGCAATTTATCTGTAAACATCTAAAGCTGAGACAGGAGTCGGTTATTTCAGTGATGATAAAAATGGAGCCAGTTATTTCAGTGGCGATAAAAATGGAGGCAGTTATTTTAGTGATGATAAAAATGGAGCTTTTTTCAGTGATGATAAAAATGTAACTAGTTATTTAACAGATGATAAAAATGGAGCCAGTTATTTCAGTGATGATAAGAATGATGAAATGAAAAAATTGTTTTGTTTTTCTTTAATTGTCTTTACTTAAATCAGTGGTAAGGATCGTATGTTGAAGGTGATATGTTGGAATAAATGACAGAGAAAAATAACATGTATTGTGAGGGAGATGTAGGTCCTGTAAGTAGACTGACAATACCTACAAGAAAGCTTGTATGTTAGAACCAACATAGGAGGAGGAGGCTAATGGCTGGGAGGAGGGGGCTAATCGCTGGGTGGAGGGGGCTAATGGCGGGGGGGGGGGGCTAATGGCGGGGAGGAGGGGGGGCTAATGGCGG
>JARBEQ010107213.1:0-13862 GCA_030265355.1 Tritonia tetraquetra | reverse complement strand
TAAAAACAATCCTCTTTTCCACAGGCAGCCAGTGAAGAGACTGCAACATAGGCGTAATATGCTCTCTCTTTTTTGTCTTCGTGATAAGCCTTGCAGCATTATTTTGGACCTTCTGTAGCCTTTGCAGAGAGTTTTTCGGCAAACCGTAGAAAAGAGAATTGCAGTAATCTGTTTATTTACACACCACCTGCTTTCACTTTTCAATCAATCAATGCATCTGACTATACACAGCGACTACCTAGTGGAGTTTTAGTTCCGCCCACGAAGCCAAGTTAGCCACCCCCGGGCGGTAATAAATTATATCTGATGAGACGATTACTCCCTCGGGGACTACCTCTACCGGCACCTTTCCTGCCTGGATTCCTTTCATGTTTCTTCAATTTATCTGCATTTTTCAATGATACTTAATACACACTTATCTAATTAGTTTCTTCGTGGTATTTTGGTTTATTTGATGATACCAAACACATTGGCATCAATGACGTTTATGATGGTAAAATATGCATCATAATTTGCAATAAAATTATTAATAAGGTCAGCCATATCTTTAAATGTAAATATATCATCCTTCTCCCTGTACAGTCATGATATCTTTAGCTAGATAGAAAGAGCAAAGAGAGTTGAAACAGGACTGTAAACTTCAGAGTTTTCATATCATGGCGGTAGAAGTCAGGCGATAACAAGAGAGATCGCGGGAATGCAGTACACTTTGATGCGTTCATTTTATTAGTTGGGTGAATTAATCCAAAGACACATTTCTATAGTTAAATTCAAGTCCTTTTTATACTTGTCCTTGGTTCTTTTGTGTATCCCGGCCCCTAAACAAATTTGTGCTGAATCATCCTCCTGACTGAGTGAGCAAATCGCGCGTCTAAATTTTCTGTTTCAATACTATGGGTACCATCGCCCCCCCTATCCAACCCCTGGCACGGTGGGATCGCTTACGGGATCCAAAGACCCAAAGAGCTATTTCAGCTGAAGCCCTGATCCTGGCACGGACACCCATGCTGGACAGGTTAATGAGTAGGAGACAGGCAAATGTGGACAAAGGCCTTGTAGGAAGCCGTATGGTGACAGCCCCACAACCTACCTAGGATACAGAGGACTAATCCCCTCCTAGTCTGAAACAACCTATGTCAAAGCACTAACCTGACACCAAAGGTAAACCAGGAAATGATAAAGAAAGAAAGAGTACAACTTTCTGATTTATTTTCTGTGTTAAATGACTAGTGCATTGCACACAACAAGCGGCCTTTTTCATTTGCAATACAGTCACACTTAGTCCAAATTTTCTCACTTTACTTTATATCCTGCACAAGTCGATTTACAGTTGTTTCACTTCTGATCGTTGCTGCATAAAAATGGTGACTGGAAATTTTCAGAATCTTAATTGACAATAATGTGATAGATAATAAAAATGATTTTTTTAAAAATCAGACACATTTCATATCCTTTTCTTCCCCCGCTTTCTGTTCTTTTTGCCACATAATTTGAACAAGTTTTTTTAGTTTGTAAACAATATTTTCAAAAGAATGTTCCATGATCTTCTCTACAAATATATCTTTTTGTTTAGCATTACTCAGACATAGCCAAAAGGTCGCTAAATTGTTCCTAGTAGATACAAATATCAAACTTTATATCATTTGACATAATGCATGTCCTTGGATTTTCATGTAATTCAGATGGCTCAACTTCTAGAAAGCAAAACTTTGTTAATTTTGATGAGACGACACTTTTTTTTTTCACGAAGACGTTGAAAAATATGTCATTTATCTATAGAAAGAAGAAAATTGAAATCGACATGGTGACATAATGATGTCAGAAGAGTTTTACTCACGGTAAAGCGGCTGGCATTGAAATTTTACCTACTATTTTTAACAGTTTGCAAACGCTTCATTTTCTACTCAAATTGTAGTAGACAAGTAGAACATTCCATTAGTAAAGTTGTGGGCACAGAACGAGTAAGAAATGCACCTTAAAATTGATATGTATGTTTGACTTTAGTTACTTCCCCTGATTTCTCTACCCTTGGGGGTCATTAATTAGCTGTGACAGGTTAATTGCCGGTTATCAGGGCTTAGTGCCGGTGGTCAGGGAAGACGTGCAGAGGCTTGGGGAGATTAAAGGGGAATCTAAAAGTTGAATTCTGGGTTGGTTTTAGTTGCCGTGTATATAACACACAATACAGATATTCACATGTTTTAGTGTAAAAGTTTTTGCTATAAACATCAACCAATATTTTAAAGATTGCAATCATTCAAAGTTTGATGGGTCTCATATTTTTCCCACACTGTTTCAAGTTTTGCTCAATGAATATTTGCTGTATTCCTATAAGCCAAAATTTTGGACATACTTTTAAAAATATGTAAAATAAAAGGCGTGCTCTGAAGTGTACCATGGCATAAGTATAAATCACACATTCCAAAAATGGAAATATAAAACTTAGATTGTAAATATTTCTTAACGTTGATGCAAAATACAATTTAAAAAAAAGATATATCAAAACATCTAAATAAATACAGTGTATAAGAATTTAATATAGTATATATAACATGTAACTGTGATAAAAGCATTGATGTTAGCAAATAAACATAAAGAGCATTGAACGTACATAAAAATATACAAGAATATTCATTGCGACCATTTTCAAACTAAAAAGGTAACAAGACAAGCGATAATGTGAGAAGTTCTAAAAATAACAAAATAATTTGACACAGAACAGAGCCGAGGTGACTAAGTGGTCTAGACTACAGACTTCAATGGCGAGAGTCATGGATTAGAATCCGGGCAAGTACTTTGTTTTTTTCTTGGGCAAGAAACTTTCTCCGACCCAAGTGTAAAAATTGGTACCAATTCTCAAACGAGTCTTGGGAGAGTATTCTGAAATAGACCAGCATCCCATCCAGAAAGTGACAAATTGTCATGCTACCAAAACTGGGTTAAACTCCAGCCCTATGAGCCTAAAAGGCTGAAGGACTATACTTGACACAGAATGTCCACACCCTCCTCCTCAGTTAGCTCCACATATTTCTTCTCTACCTCACACGTCATGCGTTCTATTACTATTTGTTTGTTCTTTGCCTTGACTATTATTATCATCATTATCATCATTATTGCTACTATCACTAAGATTGAGATTGCCATTACAGTTGATACCATTATGATCATTGTTATTAGCACTATTTTAAGTAATAGAAAATGTCTGTTCTACGAACAGAATAACAATTAGCATGGACAAGACCACAATTGTGGTGGCTCTAGTGGTAGTGAAGGATGAGGAGGTGGTGGTGGAATTTCAATTTCAACTATGCCATTTTGACAACAAAATCTGTTCTCCTAACAATCTAATTATTATATCAAAATGAACACATAAATGCGCACTGATAGCATTCCATATAAAACACGTCCTTGTTCTAAAAACTGAAGGGTTCCTTGTGAATTTTACATGCAAATTATGAAAAGCAACAAAATGACGTAGAGTTTACAGCACTTTCATATCATCCCCATACATCACACCAAGTCGAGTTATATGCGGTGAGTATACTTTTAGAATTTTAGATCCCTTTCTGGTAGAAGTTTCATGCAAGCTTCATTATAATATGATTATTTGTATTATCATTATCAGTATTTGTCACAATTGTTCATGTTTCATGTTTTTTGTCATTCATTTGTTGTCTGTTAGCAGAGGAAATGTAATGTCCAAAATGTTCTGTGTCAGTTTTTTTTGTTGTATTGGAAGTTATCACATCACCATTTGCCTTTTTACCTTTTGGTCCATAGCTTATGGCTGATCATATTTTATTGTTTAAAAAACTAAAACATTCTTTTAAAAAGTCTAGCAGTAACTGATTACAATAAAGCATTGTTGAGACAGATAGTGATTCATGTGATAGTAAAAATTGTAACAAATCGAAACAGATCCTGAATTCCAAACATTAAAACTCATTGCTTATGAAAAAAAGAAAAATTCATCCATATTCTATTTTTTTTAGAATTTACAGTGAACTAATGGATTAAAAAAAAAAATTAATAAAAATTAATAATAGCCCCTGGATTGCCAAAAATAGATTTCTCTTTCACAGAACATGTATAATTCATTAAAAAAGAAATCAATAATCATGTTAGTCTATTTATACTAATACTATGTGAATTTTTGCAAATCTCCTGCATCACCACATTCAAGCTAATTAGTGAATTGTCAATAACAATCTGTATTAAAACAATCTATTATTTGTCAAAAACCTTTTATTTGTTGACATAATATAATATGATCTATTTTTCCCTTAATCAAATAATTGAAAATAATGTGCTTGCCACGAAAAATAAAGCTAAATAGAGATATTCATTAAGCAAGAAAGCCTTTCACATTCTTTAATTAAGAAAGCAGCAAGAAGGTATTTCCTTTCTTGTTTTTCTTTCTAAATGAAAATAACAAAAAGTTAAGCCAAGCGCACAAGTTAAAATACCCTAAATAAGCTTCTTCAACAAATGAAGAAAATTTGTAGAAAGTGTAAAAACATCATGTTAAATCAAACAAATGACAGAGACATTTTGTTTTGTTGTGTTATCCAACCGCTGCAGCTCCATGTCCACAGTGCTGGAAAAACTCTGAATCAGGTAGATAAGACAAGCAGGGAATCAGCCCACTGTGTGACTGAGACATTAGGTTGTTAAATTATTTGTCAAATAAATAAGGAATTTAAAAAATAAAATAATCTTTAGCATCCATTTATTGTAAATGCATTTTGAGACACACGCATTAAGTTGCATGAGAAATGTTACTGAGTATGTCATTAAAAAAAAATAGTAATATTTTGGTTAATATATTACTTTAACATTACTCTGCTTGAATTTACCTCGAATATTGTCACAATATTCATTATTAATCAAAATACTGTCTAGCAATAAATTGATGAATAGAGTCAAATCATTTCATATGAACAGATTCGATACTTATGATAATTTCAAAATCTTATTTTGTTTATGTATGTTCCATAAAAGACTTTTAAAGAAAAAGATACAGAGAGCTGCAAAATAAAAACAGTCAGGATCTCATATGCTAAAGACTTTCTAAAGAACTTATAACAACTCAATCAATAAATTCATTTTTCCCAAGTACTAAGTTTTGTTTTGAAATTTCCATTTTTGTTAGATAGACATGATGATGTTGAGAGAGGTCTGCTGCGAGCTGATAGACGAGGCTTGGCTTCTACAACAATGTTAGGGACTAGTCGTTTGTTGGAGCGCATCATAGTAGTCGGTGCAGATACTGCACGATTATTGGGCATAAATTTTAGCCTGAAGGGTTCTTGCACTGTGTGAGGGCGACCTGTAAGTAAAACCCAAGACAAAATATTAATGCTACGAGACAAACATTTTTGCTCACTTATGAGTCATAATATGATGTTATTGGAAATCATTGATAAGCATATTATATAAATGAAAAAAATCCTTCCTAATTTATCTTTCACTCAGAACACTTATGGTATCAAGTTTGTTTTTAAAAAAAGTTTATTTCTATCATCAGAGGCTATAACATACTAAACAATTCATAACATACAAAATATGGATACATATATTTTTTATTTTTTTGAAAACACAAACAAGTCTCCTAATGTATTATTCAAAGTGTCATTATCAAATTAATGGGACAATCAGGACAAGGAAATCATTTCTGTCAACGTTTTCAAAGTTCTTTCAACAATCAACATCACCATACAAAAATAATGATTTATAACATGCATCTATCTAGATAGAGTGAGAGTGTCAATAGAAAATGGAAACTTTGGAAGAATAAAACTGGAGCTTTTCAGAAAACCTGCCACAAACAAAGGCCCCCACATCTTCAAATAATAAGTTTTATTCTTGGTGAAACATTACAATATACATGTATACAGCCATCCAAGCTTGAATTTCTTGCCAAAATCTGTCAACACATTTGAATACTGGCAACCAATAGTGACTAAACCATTGAGAATACTATGTACAAGGAGAAATCCAACCTCCAGTATGGTAAGACATTCTTTCATTAGTCTAACCTGTCAGAAAATTCTGACAATCTGTCTTTCTATCTTTCTTTTCATTTTTTGTACCACACCACACAACATTGTGGGGACTGGCATTATGTTGGGACACAGACTTATAATACTCCAAGTACAAAATTCAAGACAAGCAGACGATTAACCTACTGGGGTACATAGATCAATTTGAATTTTGCCAAGGCAGCAACTACAGAAGATATAAATGTTATGATTTTTGCACCTGCAGTAGTACAGGCGACTCCGGTTAATTGCAACGGGAGTTGTGATTAATCAGTGACTTTTATATTGCGATTAACCGAGTAGCAATAAACTGGAGTTGACTATATATAAATGTGACTAGTATTCTGTTTTCATTACTGAAGATCCATCAATCCATCTTTACATTGGAACTACCGCACAATAGAAAAACACATTTTCAAAAGTATTTCTCAAAGGCTTCAAATGCAGGCGGGATGACATCCAAATTGTGACGTCAAATTACTTTCATAATGAGACCAAATTTTTCACCATAGATTTGTCATGCATTTGTCATACAAACGTGTCATACAAATGTGCCATACTTGCATGTAAGTACACACGGTACACAATGAAAAAAATTAATAAACTGATACAAAAATAAGAAAATAATGTTACCTTTCAGTGGAGTTATAACTGGTCGTCCTCCATTTATTTCCAAGCTATTTTCAAAAGATATTGAAGATAGGTTAGATTACAACAATTTCAATAAAAACAGACAAAGGATGAAGAGAAAAATGCTAACAGTCTCCGTAATGCTTTAAATTAAGTTTCTTTTCATTCATTTTTGCTTTTTTCCCCAAAATGAGAAGATGGTCATAAGTAACAGAAAATATCTAATAGAAGTTTAAAGGCTTGAAGTAAAGCCATACACATCATTATGGTAAATGTATTAAAAAGGAAATAAAAGAAAGGTAGTTTTAAAGGCTCATAGAACTGGCGCTTAACCCATTCCACCCTAAGGCTGGTTACAAAAACTACCTTTTGATCCCTAAGCCAAGGGAAAGAACTCTTTTTTGACACAGCATGATTTTAAAAATATATATATTTCATGTCTCTAAAATAAAATTGACTGGACAAAACAGTAACCATTGCGTAGAAAAATGAATGAGCTTTCTGAAAATATATAGTTTCAATGGGTTCACTGAAAGTTTGTTGGAGCAGAAAAATAAAAACTTCAAAATGTTCTCGGATTTTATGAGTCTTGACTCTTTTCCTATCATTTTCATCCTCCAAACTGTCACTTTCACTATTTATAAATTTTCCTCATTTTCCTCATCACCAATACAAAATTAGACTAACTTTCACCTTCTTTCAACTCCTTTTCTGTTAAAAAATTCAGAAGACTAACGAGTAAAAAATCTTTGTTTCAATTCAATTGTTTTTAGAACAAAAACGAAAGTAGATAGAAACAATCGTTTCTTTTCATAATAATCTGTGAGATCTCCAATTAACAAGACACACACATTAGTATCGTAAAATGCGAGATTACGTTGCTACGAGTCAATTCTACACCTGTGCTAAGTTATCATTTTTCCTAGAACTCCTTTATCCATTTTAAGGAAAAACCCAATCTATAATATCATTATCTATTCTTTATCAATATCAATGTTACGACAAGAGTATTATGCATTAAATAAAAGGACATTTTCAATTTTGCCTCATGTAGATTGACTTTAAATCCCAAAACTTTAAATTGACTACTTCGATGACATTTGTATGTAATAATGAAAATTATCATGAAGTTTGTACAATGTGTATTCACCAAGGTGCCTTATATCTATTAAACAAAAACAGATGTATCAGAATCAGCTTACCACTGAGATGGAAGACCTATAACTGTAGCTTGCTTGAAATCAGAGACGAACTCTTGACTGATACGTGGATCCACTCCTATGTTGTTCATTATTTTGCTGTAGAGTCCTGGCATGTTTCGACACAGAGAAAACAACAAGCGAAATGCAGTTTTGTTGAAAGTCATGTAGCCCAAAGTAACAGCTGCACCATTTCTCACCTTTGAATAAAAATAATAACAAAATATGATTAGTTTACAATGTACTTCCATCAAATGGCAGTCCATGGTGTAATTAAAAAAAACAACTCTTCAAGTTAATATTTCAATCAATCTCAGCATATTATATTGTGTGTTCATACAGTTTGGTACAGAGATTGAAATACACTTCCAATGTTTTTTTTGTTTTATTTTTGTTATCCAAACCACATTATACCCCTAAGGAGTGTTGCGGCCAGCTCCATGTCCTGCATTGCTGAGAACAGTGCTAGAAAATCTCTGGATCAGGTCGATAAGGTAAGCAGGTGATCAGCCCACCATGCCAATTGCAAAGTCTCCAGCTCAATTTCCTAGATTTTTCTGCTACTAGATAGAAAAAAGGCTTCCAGTTTTAGATCTCAAAAGTATAAAGAGATGTCACATATTTTTGTGTCAGTGATGAAGTATAAGGTAGTATGTTTGATCGAACCCCATTAATACCGCAGAGCACGTGTTGGGGGCCACCCCTATGTTTAATCATGAAAGGCACACAAGATACTTGCCATAAATGCAGGTACCTCGACAACCAAACATGACTGAACACAGAGCCGGAAATGCTTTGGGTCAGTGTTTCAGACAAGCAGGTGATCAGCCCACCATGTCATTAACTCTTTACTGGCACCGTGACTGAGACTTTTCCAATGCTAAATTAGGTGCACCAGAACCATTTAATGACACGCAAAAGTCCTGATTTTACACCAGTGGAACTTTCAATGCAGACAGTATGATATAAATTAATTCAAATTTAAGATAAAATTAGGGGTTCAAGTACTCTCAGTCAAAATTCTTATGATCCGTCTGTTAGTTTTAGAATCATAAAGTGTTAATCCCTATTAATCTCATATTAAGTGTTAACCCAAAACATGGAAAATATTTCTTCCAGTTTCCTTTTGTTTATTGTTATCTTGTATGAAAAAAATATGACAGGTATTATTTCCAAAAATCAATTGACAAACAACTAACAAGATCATTATTCGAGTCCAGCTTTTTGACCAGGTGATCAAGTGCACCGGTGGTAACCATAGCATCCGTCAATCCTGCTCGCGTATGTGCCAAAGATGAGAGGAGACTGCAAGCTAACACCACAACTTTGTCTTCCTCTGACATCAACTTTTCCACCAGGACTGTAATTCCTTGTGCAGTCAAGCTGACTTGGTCTCTGTCTGTTATTACACGTGCTAACACAACAGTCTGAAAATGATAATCAAATCATCATTTGTAACACAAAGATTTTTATCATGACACTTCATTCACTATACCTACTTTATTTAAAGCACACACATATTTACACGTAGTAAAATGAATCAATTTTGTTTCTTTGTTTGATTGATCAAGCGCCATGATACAAACATTGTGATGTTAGGGCAACACCATGGGCTGATCACCTGCTTGTCTGAAATTCTTTGATCCATAGCATTTCCAGCTGTGTGTTCAGTTGTGTTTGGTGGTCGGGGTGCCTGCATTTATGGAGGGTATCTTTTATGCCTTTCATGGCTGAATGGGGTTCGATCAAACAAACAACCACGTGTTAGGGCCAGCTCTATGTTTTTCCACAAATGGCACAAAAGACACCCACAACTTTTGATTGTAGACGGCGTGGGCAAAAGATCCAAGGATTTCAGGCAAACAGGTGATCAGCCTAGAAAGAACAATAGTCAGAGGAAAAAGGCCTAATCCCATAAGTAGAGGAAGACCAAAAAGAAGAAGGAGCGATGACATCGAAAGAGGCCTGGAAACTGAAGTAACAACAGCAGGGAGTAAGGCACTGGACAGAGATGACTACAGAAGGGCTATCATGAATGCTACTTTCCTGAAGGAAGATGCTGCATAGAGAGAGGTGATCAGTCCACAGTATCCATTATCCTTTATTAGCACCATAAGAACTACACTGAACAGTATTAATCATACACAAAGACTAAAAGACAAATTGCTGTTGCCCTTGTGGTCATCCCTCAGCTTTAAAAAGATTTAGGAGTTGTCTATTGCTTTAATTCAATTTAGCTTTTCCTTTTTTTCCGGTGGCATGGTTGAGTAGCAACCACTTGACTAGTACCCTCAACGGTACCTGGTTCGAGTCCAGGCTCGTACAATGTTCTGGGGAAGATCTAGGATACCTGTCATTTCCACATCCCTTTCTTCTTTCTTATCCAATTCCCTTTTACCATTACAGTGTAGGGCCAGCACAATGAGTCTGGATTTCTCTGGATCAAGATATTTAGCCAAGCAGGTGATCAACCCACTGTGAATTTCCACATCCCATGACGTACAAAGTGTGCGTGGTAAGCATCCTTGTGACTGCCCTGCCTTATATCTATTTATTCATTTATTTCCTTTAAATGAACATTACCTGAAACGCTGCATAACATTGATAGAATTCATCGGGAGACCGAATGAATTTGTCAAACATTGTAAATTTCACACCGCCAGCTTCTCGAATAGCATATTGCTGTGGAGTGTTGTTGAAGGCAAAAATGGTGAGGGCCATCCCAGCTCGAAGGCGAATTTCCTGTGTAAGAATATTGAAAGAAGAAAAAATTAGAGAGATTATTTTTTTGACCACATGTCCATGACACCACAGGGACATGTGGCACCTGCCTTGTGTTGAGTCCTGAGTGGTGCACGTAATCTAGATGCAGGTATCCCAACCATTACCAAACAGTATCAGCTAACTGTATATAATCCTTAGTTGTCTATTATACAAAGAATGCAGATATTATTAACCAGATAAAGAATTACCATGGCATTAGTGGCTACCAAAAGGCAGCATATCTGGGAGAGTTTGCCAGTTTCAGCTTTTACAAAACAGTCACCTTTTGAAATTGGGTTCCGATGCTGATTTCTGCAAGTCTTCTCGTTCAAATAATATTAAGTCCTTATTTTTTGTCGGAGGACAAGAACAGACTCTTTGCAGCATATGACTTTGCCCAGAAAAATCAATTGCTACAACAATCTGTATAAATATTATATTAGAGATTTTGTTTGTAAGGATTCCAGTCTGTTATCAAGTGGTTTCTCAGTATTTCTAAACAAGACAACAAAAATAGAAAAAGAATAAAAACAAGAACAGGAAACATTTCAAACCAAACAATAAATAGTTTTCATACTTTACCTCATCCCTTGATTTCAGAAGGCTAAGAAGAACATTGAACCTGAAAGATGATTCTTCTTCTAATTTTTCTTGATTTTCCTTATTGCTGAGCATTACACAGCCTAAAGATATAGACACTTCTACTTTGACTTCATCATTTGGGGGATTCAACAAAAGGTTTACTAAAACAGGGATTCCACCCTCTTCTGCGATTTTCCTCTGAGTCACTTTATTATTTCTGTAGGCCACACCTATTAGAAGAAGAAATCCTTTACGTCAGATAGGAACAAATGAAAGATAGAAGCATGATGACCAAAACATTTGACTGTTATCAAGAGAATATGCTTGTTGTTGGTTAAATCATACCTCATTAACCCTTTCCCTCAGGATCCAAATTTTTAATCTAACCAAAGTGCTAATCAGTTAATCAACTCTTTCTTCCTTCTTTCTTTATCAATAACCTTTTAGTACCTTTCAGTGTAACGTTAAGTTAATCAACTCAATTAAAGAAAAACTTTGACATTCACATAGAATAGTCATATCTTACAGGACCATTTTTGTCTTTCCGTGTTTCTAATCAATATTGGTGTTGGGTGCCCAAATTCCGGATGCTTTTCGTGGTGTCGAGACGTGACAATCACGTGAGGTCAAGAAAAGTAACGGTGTTACTAGATTTTTACTTGAAAAAATGAAACAGTTAGCAGTAAAGCAGTTAAATGTTTTAGCGTTATATTGTGGGCTCAGTGATAGCCTAATTGCTTTTACTGTAGAATCAAATTTACACAAACAAGTCTATCTAAAAACAGTCGCTTGCATTGCCCCAATTCCAGACACATGCCTTACCCCTTTTTCAGACAGGCCTTACCACAATTTCAGACATCCCTTTTTACATGGATCGCTAGTCAAGTTAAAATGAACCTAGCAGACCAGTTACAATCTTTTAGTGTCGTTCCGGGATTCTACTGTCAAATCAAAACAGTTGATTCTATTCATTGATGCTAGTGGGTAATAAAAGCCAGTTTTAATCATGCCTTTGAGAAGTGTCTGGAATTGGGTCATGGCCGGAATTGGGTCACAATCAAATATCAAATTGTTGGGTTTTTTCTATACTTAGACCCAAATAAAATGATCAATTCCTAAACCTCATGGCCTTTAAAGAGTTAATCTAATCAATCAATCAATTAAGGTTTAAAATTGTTCACGGTAATGTTACTATTTTTTTCTTGATTATATCAGATTTCTCAGGCTTGTAAGGATATAAGTAATTCTCACCAACACACAAAATGCCGATGACTTTGATGACCATGAGCAGCACCTTCTCTGAAATTTTAGATGAACGTAAAAGTCGAACCAACTGTTGAAAAGCATCAGCGGCAGCAAGCTTGTTTTGATTGGACATATTTTCTGATCCAAGAGCAATGGCAGTCATGCATCCTGATGAAAAAAAAATTGATTTATTCAAAAAACAGTTTATTTGTTTGTTTGTTGGACAAACAAATTAACACAATTTATGGTCATACTAGATAGCAGTTTATAGAATGAGAAACAGAATAAAACATCAGAAGCACCCTCCAACTAACCACTACATAATGTTTAGAACATATAAGATCACAAGTAAAGAAATATAACTAATAGACACTCTAGCATGGATATAACAAAATTTCAGGGACAGCAAAATCTATTTCGCTATATCGTCAAGTCAGTGATAATAAAACAAAAAATCCGGACCAGAAATTCCTCTCGTTATAACACTAGTTTTGTTAATATGCGTGTTTAATATATCTGTGCTAGAGTGTAGGAATCTTTTTCCAATGTGACATCTGTAAAAAAATTGTTACTAAAGAAATAGTATACCAAAGAATTACAAAAAAATATTTATATCATACCAACGTAGAGAAGCTTTTCAGTGGGTTCCAATAACATTTGTATAATATGAGGAATTGTTATGCGCTCAGCAATGTATTTCTGCTGCGTTTTTGTAGCTCCAGCTAAAGCCCACAGTGAACAAGCTCCTTGTTCCCTCACTTCCACATGCACATTCTGTAAACATAGTACACATGTTCTAAATCATCAAATACTGATACAATAATTTTTTTTTTAATGCCTTTGAGATAAAAAATTTATGTTATCATTTATAATCAAGAACAACTTTCAGAACTTGAATTCAATCTATTCTGCAGGACTGAAAATAATAAACTTCCTACAAGTCATCCATCATCAGCCATTTGCCATGTGACTAAAAAGGGTCGTAGCATAGCTATAATACTTTAGCTTTGTGTTCAGAAGGTTCTGGACTCAAATCCTAGCATTGATATGGAGATATTTTTTCCTTTGGACTTTCTAGAGTTAATATGGATCTGACCCCTTCTTATAAAATCAAGTCCTATTGAACCTGATCATTGACATACCACTTCTCTTCTTCTATGGCTGTTTTTCTGGTGCTTTCACATATTCAATCTTTACTTGATACAATTAAAAAAGTACTGGTGAGATTACAGTTACAGACTAAAGTGGCTGAAATTGGCAATTATTCTGAGATGAGAACTGATTTACTGATTTTAGATTGACCCTTTGAACCCTAGCTTCCTGAGTCTTCTTTCTTATCCAGTTCCCTTTTACCATTACAGTGTAGGGCCAGCACTATGAGGCTGGATTTCTGTGGATCAAG
>JARBEQ010107102.1:3143-13863 GCA_030265355.1 Tritonia tetraquetra | reverse complement strand
TTACCGGGCCCTATGACATCTTGGTCTGGATCTTCATTTGAGGCCTTCCCAATATGGTTGTACCTGTTTGGTGTAGCCCTCAAAGTCATTAGACGACTCAAGCCTCTCCACCACAACAAGGTGTGCCAAAGGAGAGGAGTCGTAGTGGTAGTAATAGTAATTGTAGTGGTGGTGGTAGCAACAATAGTGATAGTAGAAAACCCTCTCCAAAACTCAGAAATAATTCTCTTTTCAAATCACAATTGCATAAAGATGTGTAAGTGAAAAATGAGGTTCTGGCATTTATCCTTTTTGGTCCAAGTGATGTAATAAGTGCCAAAGTTCAAACTTTTCTTCAACACCTTAAGGTCACCTCAAAGGCAAATCTTTAAAAGATCCAGAGAAAAACACTCTCCCAACAGGAATCTAACACTACTTAAGTTACAAAACATTTACGAGTAAAAACATTGTTACCTTGTGAGGAATTTTGAAGAATCTGACACCAGGAATGTCGATATTGAAGGGACCAACACCAACATGCTTTGGAAGTTTTTTCTGTTGAAAGAAGAAATGCCAATCTGCCATTTGAACACAATATAAATGTATATGCTTAGCACATATGATACATCCATCCATCCATTATCTCATGGCTCCTTGGAGGAGCAAAAGGCATCAACAAATCGTGTCCATTCAACTCTGTCTTGGGCCAGTCTTTTTAGCTCATTCCATGACTTTCCTGACTCTCTTCTCTCCTCTTCAACAGTCCTTCTTTATGTTCCCATCGGTCTCCCTTTATTTCTTTTGCCTTGGGGTGCCCATGTCAAAGCCATGATTGGGTGTCTTGTTCTCTTCATTCTGGGGACATGGCCTATCCATCTCCATCTTTGTTTCCATAATTCAACAACAATATTGCTGGCCATCATTTAATACTTTTTCTGTACCATGCCCCAAGCAGTGATTTTCCCTTCCAGTACCAGAGGTAGCAATGGTGGAATCACAGAAGGGTAGAGTCCTAAAAATCATCAATTGCTCATCAGCTTCCTCATAAAAAGGCACCAATTTTTTTGTGAAATGTCACACGCTCTCAAAACTGAGCGGGTTAACACTCGACAAACTACTTTTCTTCTCTGCTTCTAAAAAGTTACAGTGGGCTGATCACCTGCTTGGGCCTAATATCTTGAGCCAGAGAAATCCAGCCTCATAGTGCTGGCCCTACACTGTAATGGTAAAAGGAAATTGGATTAGAAAGAAAGAATAATTGCTTGAAAATTACTTTGAGAGAGAAATCAGTGGAGAAATTTATACAATTTCCAATAAAATGACCAAATATCCATCAATCTACAGGAATCTCAACTAGAAATAGACATGAAACGCTTTACATCATCGAAACCAGGGTCGAATCGATCAGATTAGACATTAGATTAGCACATAAAATCAAGACTTTTCAGTGATTAAATGTGTTTTTAAGTAAAATTGTGATAAAAGATGATCGACTAAGCACGCACTGACACCCATAAAACGAGATCAATGAATAAAAAAATGCTTGAAAATCACTAAAATCAACACGACCTGAGAGATAAACATAGTAACCAAAGTAAGTGATAGTGCATGTCTGGAAAATGAGCGTATCCGCTGTCTAAAGTACCGGTAAGTGATAGCTAGTCTTAGAATGCCAAACATAGGGATGGTATGGCATGGGAAAGTACGGAAGCCTGCCGATTGGCGGGATGATACAGTAAAGTATTAAAAGACAAAAAGGTACAAATGAAATTGAAGCTTGCTGAAAGTTATGCACCAAAGGGTAAAACAATGAATGAAAAAAACTCCCAAAGGCGAAGGACAGTGACGAAGACCCTTCCTCAGCTAACTAACAACACATATAACACTTATCATGTAGATCCGTGAAAACGTTTGCAAATCAGTTGTGCAAAATGCGTTCAACCAGCAGGAAAGCACGGTATGAAAGACAAATAGGCAAAAACATATCATGAGTACATAGGCCTATTTTCATTATGATATGATTTAAACTCCAAAAATCATCAAAACATCAAATCATATATAATTCCAGGTGACTGAAGAAATCAATAAAAATCACATGACACAATAATCCAATCCACACCTTCTTGCTGTCCATGGCAGTGTCCCAGTGTCCGAGTTTCTCCTCCAACTCCATGGCCCTCTCATCAAACCCTACGCCCAGGGGATCAGACAACGGAATGTTGCTTCTCTCTGACAACTTGTCTTTATCCAACAAAGATCCTAAGGCAGATGGTTTAGTCTTCTGTAGAAAGGACAGGTAGGATCTGGGTAGGAAGTGGTAAAACAAGAGAAAATGAAATTCATACATCAAGATGACAGAACTGATTTTTCTATTCCAAGATGTCAACAAAAGAAAACTGAATTATGTAGAAAAAATAACAGATTTGATGTCAACGGTCTTGTAAGGAAAAGTTGAAGTGAGGAGAATAAAGGGCCGACTGCACATCTCTTCCTCTGACAACAATAACGTCTGGGGATCCAGGAAGTTGTCCACAGTTGTCTCAACCGTGAGAGCTGGAGTAGACTAGCTAGTAATGATGAGCCTGGCTTTTACTGCCGAAGGAAAACACAAACACGAAACAAAGAATGTACCAACCTCAAAGGGAATGGATGCTCCGAGATGCCTCCAGAATCCTGGGCCTGTAATTCTATCTCCACATCAGAGAAGTCTTCAAGGTGCGGCACCAAGTAACCCCAGCCATACTTGTCATGGAAATGGACAGGAAATCCTGTCGACACACACACAAACATTTGGAATCAACACACACACTCTTAAAATTCAATACATACAGCCATTCATCTAATTCAATATCTAAAAAAAAAAATTGTTTTAATTTGAAGTTATTTCCAACAACACAACAATTAACAACAGACAGAGTATAATTCAACTTGATGTTTGTAATTTTTTTTTTTTAAGTTGAATTATCTTCATAGATATTATATTCAATCTGGGACCAAAACACTTGTTTGAGGGGATTTCTTGTCTGAAGACTTTCTGTTGTCACTGTAGTTTTGACAAATAAATATCAAAGTCCTACTACTGACCTTCCCATGTGAGTCTCATTAGTTTGGGAGTGACCCGACACTGAGTGCTGATTCGTGACGGACCAGGATAGAAATCCTCTTCATACACTTTGGGACACAAATCTTTGTACCATCTGGTGGACAGAGAGGAAGATACAATACACAGTCCTGGCAATGAAACAGTTATCTAATGGGGCATTCTCAACTAAATTACGCCAAAATTCCCGATTTTTAAAACTTTTGATTCCACATTCTTATCTTTTTTATTTTCCCCTGACACGATAGAAATCCTCCTGAGGCCAGGTGGTAACCCACACGGCACTGAATAGTCTACAGTTCTGAAGACAGTTTCCTCTCCTTATAATTAATCCTAAAAAGTGCTATTATAGTATGTGTATTTACACAAGTTGTACTTACATTGGATATCCTGGCATGAATGTTGGATTTTTGGGAATTCTGACAGCCGTAGAATAAACATCTTTCACAACTCTTTTATGTTCTTCCACTGCTTCCTCTCCCTGTAAAAGTTTGAAGAGTTCTTTAACAATCACTGAATGATTTATATTGAAATTTAATGTAGGTAATCAAACAATTAAAACCCCAAATTTATAAACAATACAACATTTTTTTTATTGCTATCTGTAGCGCATGTTACAGATAAGAAGTTATTGAACATGGTGCTGGATCAAGTAGATAAGACATGCAGGTGATCAGCACACAACACCAAAATCTGGAATGACATAATAAGCATCACATATTTAGGTGAAGCTCAAGTTTTGACCATAGCAACATTTACCATTGCTGTGGTGGTAAACCCCTCATCTATAACAATGTTGAACAGATTTTGTCACTTAAGGAATTATCATATTTACACAACAGTTTTCCAAGAATCACCTGTGTTGCTTGAATCCATGACAACAGCTGGTTATTTTCATTACTCTCTTCTTCATGATCAGTTAGGGACTCCGAAAGAGCAGCTCTTTTCTTGGATTCTTTATTCAACCGGAATTTTGATTCTGACCAGTCTAGATCCCACAACCACGGATCATCTTTATATCTGAGAGGAAAAGGCACAGAGTACAGTTCTCAAACGAGTGTCCATAAACAAATAAACAACTGATTCTCCTACTTCTTCGATAACACAATCAATGGTTAATGGTGATAGAGCAAATATGGAGGTCATGGCACACAAGGCACTAGCCCTTGGAGACATTTTAAGTGAGAACCACTTATTTACCTGTCGGCTGTGGCCCTTTAAATTAGGCAGACCCACTTAAATTGTTTTGTTTGTTAAGTAAAAAGAAATATAAGAAAGCCATGGTAAACTGAAGCCATCCAACCGTTCAGACTCCATCAAGCGACATGCATCGTTGGCCAAATCCATCAACAGCTTCTTCAACTCTCTCTCCATCTCGTCATACGTATGATTGGCCTGATGAAGATAACGAGGCCAGGCATCGTTGATGGGTAAGTAGGCAGATCCCATCTCTAACATTCCAGCCAGGGTCACTGGGTGAGGAAACCTAAATCAGAAAAAAATTGCTAGTAACGCAACACAGAAAAGTTACTTAAAAAGCAATTCATCAGAACATGAAGATTCTACTAAAATCTCCAGGGCAGACAGAGCGTTGAAAACTAAAAGATCCAGAAAAACTCCTGCACAAGTGGGATACAAACCCCATATTGTGCACCCAAAGGTGAGTGATTTGACCACTGGACCAATGATGCTCTCTAATAGAGATAGATAATAACTGTCGGATGAAAAAAAAGCACCCTTAAAACAAATATGAATAATGTATTTTACAAAGTCATGTTATGAGATAAATTCTGTTTTGCAATGATGGGGGCCACCACAAGCTATCTAAACCTAATAAATATTATTCTGAAACATCGGGTTTGAAACCCCCAAAGTTGAAATAATGGATAGGCTGTGTTACATAATCAGGCTTTCAAGTATGATGCTTAAGTTACACAAAGCAAATACTATATAAGCTACCATTTTCTTGTGACCATTCTTGGGGATAAAACATGGTTGCAACATGAAATCAACATGTTATAAAAAATTGACATGAATGTATCTAATTCCATTAACCTTTCTTTGAACTGCGGCCATAATTTAACAAAGACTTGATGAGTCGCTATAACATCACTGGCACAGTAGGTCATCAATTCCTGGAGAATGAGAGATAGAAATGCAAACTCCTCTTCAAAAAAATCTTATCTAATTTTATGATAGATTAACAGGTTTCTATTACTTAGTTGTTTAATGTGTTGATAATAAAAAACAATAAGGAACTCTTACAATTGAGCCGTACAACAAATCTCACTCAAGATTACATATTATAATATCATAATGACTACATCCACCAAAGATTAAAGTGGCTTAGACACAAACAGCTGGACAAAAAAATTATATGTAATGTCACTGATAATCCAAGTGTAATGCCAATCATCATCCTAATCCATTAGACAGTTTTAAAGATAAAGGCAAAAATGCATGTGCAACAGGAAGTGCAACAGACTATACACCTATTGTGGACAAATAACAGTCCCATGCATGTTATGTAACTTAGTCTGTTATTTCAAATCTAATAATTGAAACAAAAAGTTTCTAAATTTAAAAAAAAAGCAAGTTCCTTCTCCAGAGGAAATTTATCACAAGTAAGCACAGCTTCTCCAACAATTAATTTCTATAGTTTCTAACACCTAATCACGGGATGCAAGGGACATTCATTGTGAAATAATATCTGAAAATCAACTAACCTGAAATTCATTTCGGACATCCTCCATAGAACCCTGAACAAAAACGTCGCGTTTGGTTTTTTCTATCGGTGTGCCACCACAATGCAACTGATGAACATCTCGAAGGTTGTTCATACCACTGATTTTTTTCCATTCATCACTCTGGAAATAGAATAGAGGTCTACTGACTGACTCATAAAAATTTCTTCATCTCTTTATTATCTGTGATTGTCCATTCCAATTTGTTTTTTCTGTTCACGATTATAAAGGACATTTTCAGTTAGTTAGCTAGGTCCACCCAAAATGTTTTTTCTAAAAAAGTGATTGTATGACGGCTTCAAGTTTTCCTCATGATTAGAAAATGTTGAATCCAAGATCTTGGCAATCTAGTTAATATTCTCAAAGGAATTGCCTTGCATCTGAAAACATTGAGAAATTGTGAATAACTATAATAGGGGACAATAAAAAGTGTGTTGACTTCCAATTACATCAAACATTTTAAAGAGAGTGTATGCAGGCATTAAATATGTCACATTTTTGATGATATAAAAAATTGTAGGCTCTTTTTATTCCAAACAAAAATAACAACCAATCAAAATTCAAAGAAAGAATTAATATCAACATACAGCAACAGTTTTAAATAGTCTTTGTCTTTCTGCGTGCTCCAGTACTTCTTTTCGACTGCTTTCCTTTTTGCTCGCTCGATGTAGAAGACGCTGGAAGCTTGTTTGCCCACAAATTGCAATGTGCATCGACATGGTGTCCAGAAATCTTAAAGCTGTTCCCTGAAACAGAAAATTGTGTGATTAAATTCTGGTTACATAATCTGAAGAGGTCTGTGGCTATATGTCAGATAAAAATAATTTCTCATTTCTCATTCCTTGATATTTTCCTGTTTTACCCTTTTCATTCTTAGGTATGAATAAATTTCTGCCATCCCTTCCCCAAACAGCTTCTTTCCGCTTTACAAAACATCTAGTATACTCCCTTCCATTTTTACCTTGGGATTTAGTTCCTATGCCTTGTCATTTAAATATTACTTAAGAGATTCTCTTTATTCATTCATTCTAATCTTAATCATTTCTATCATTTTTACCTCTCTCATTTAACTGGGTATGGTAAAAAAAAAATCATATAGACTGGAGTTAGTTTTGAAAACCTTACTACTTTCTTCTTAAAAGGGATCTATTCTATTTAGGGGCATCAGTGGCTGAACCGATAGCACGCTGAACAAGTGAAGCAACATTGAGCATAGTAAGCGTTTGGATGGGTGACCACTCAGGCGCACCATGTTCCAATCGGCCAGCATTTGTGCCCCTGGGTAAGGCACTTAACTTCGCTTACCTCACTCGACTCAGGGGGTAGCGAACGATCTTGTCAGAATGCCAGTGCTGAAGTGCCTAACAGACAACTCGCACAATACTCATCATGGAGTTGAGAAAGATACAGGAGTGTTATGGCCTGCCAGAGATAAACTATACATTGTAAAGCTCATAGAGCATAGCAAACTTTGAAGATGCCTTATATAAATGCTATGCTTTCCTTTTCTATTCTATGAAGTTTGGTATGACAGTCAAGGTTATTAATTACATGGGCTAACAATCAAAGTAAGAATCACTGCCAGAGAAAAAATATTCTATTAATTAATTCTAAAATCAAGAAACCATTAAAATAGAGAGCATAAAAAGACCAAAGAGACCTGAGTTAGATATTGTTCTTTCACGAACGATCGGTCAAAACCAACGTTGTGTCCAATGATGAGCCTTGGCAGCCATTTTCTATTGGGAGGTGATGTCTTCCCGGGGAAGGTTTCTAAGGGAATTAAATCTTTCAACTGTGGCTCTTGATTCCAGTGAAAGTTGTCAGCGATTACATATTGACTCACCCAGGAATACCTGTGTGAAAAAACATTTTGAAAAACTGTCTTTTATAACATAATATTTCTGTCATAAGTTCATCTTTATTGTCTTATTACAAAATCATTTAGGTAAAGGTCAAATAATAACGTTTTTAAATTCTCCAGCCTTTCTTCTTAACATTTGTTGTTTATTTGCTTTTGATTTCATAGCTCAGAATATATCAAGGGCTATCAAATATGACTTTCCAGCTTAGCAGGAAAGTCTCAACTTATTTTTGCTCCTTTGAAACATTACTTTCTTTGTTGATATTGCTTTTTACATAGATTTGCAAAACAACCTACCAGTGAGATGCAGACGCTGCAGTTGCCATTGTGGGAAAATTTCCTTCTGCCATGAGACACTCTATATCAAACACAAGACCAGGATCGTCAGGGAAAGGCACGCTTTCAGTCTCTCCATTTGCCTTGTACTTTGTCCAACCACTTTCTTTCTTCCATTCACTTGGCAACGGTGGTAGAGATGCTGCACACGCTAAGCCGTCCATTAGTGGTTGGTATTCTGATAATTGTTGTTTGGCAATATGAATGAAATGTTCATTGATATTTTCTCCATGTAGTTGAGGTAGTTTGATGTTGATGTCTTGTATGGCTTTGGTTTCTTTCCCAGCTAACCCATGTTTATCTAAGTGTTCTCTAATGGTCTCAAGAGAATCATTAGATTCATTGGGAACAAAATTACTAAATATCTGCTTATGCAGAGATTCTGAAAGCATCTGGATCCCTGCCGAGTTGTACTTGTGGTAAGACGATTTTCCACGACGTTGTATTGCCCCCGCCCTCATGCACCAGCAAAAACGAGACCATGACATCTGTGACTGCCACACTTTCAACATTATCTAGAACAGTTCACTTATCGTCGTTTTAAATTAAAAATGCATAATGTATGTCATTGAACACCTAATTTGAACCATTTATGTTATCATGGATTGCTATGGACATCGGTCATGAATTCTTTCAAAGGCAAAGAGAATGAAAAATGATATTACCGACAGAAAATATCTCGCGGAATATTTTCATCTCTAAATCATTGTCATGCCGGCTCATTGCAGTTTGGCAGTTTAGGAATCGAATTTAATTTTTAGAGTTGTTTCCCCTCTCTCATTACAAAACAAAAGTAAAGTAACAACATGGCTGCGTCCTTAGCAAAGTTGATGTCAGGTTAGTCTATTATCAAACATTCTTTACCATACTTATCATGTTTGTTTCATCACGCATCATCAAAGCAGAGGAATGTCACCGAATCCACAAGCAATCCAAATCTAATCAAATAGGATTCCATTTTCCAAATCCAGGGAAATATTATGGTGGCTGAATGGATGAACCCTGACCTCCACCACACTTTGACAATAGAGCTGGTATCTGGGATTTTTTTTGCTTTTGAACTTAACCCCCGTACCGCTCATTAGTCCAACAGGAAGTCCAGAGCCAAAAGCGTGGCTCTGCAACTCCAACTACATAGTAAAAGTGAGATCTGTGTATGAGAACAAAGCGGTTGACACATGTTTATCAATCGATAGTGACGCGAAGCAACCACGTTGTCAGTTTGGGAGTATTGTTATCTGATTGGTTGTTATTTATAGATTTGACCGGGGTTTCTCTGGTATGATTGCTATTGATAGTAAATGGGAAATTTCCATCATAAATAAAGACAGGTCGTTAGAGGTCGCCGCCCTACATGTAGTGCCTGCACGCTTCTCAGCGTGAGAGTTGGTCGCCTCGCGCGTCAAACAAGTTGTGCGTAAGCGGTATGGGGGTTAATAACTTTAATTAGGCACTATATGTCCTGGATGCCAATCGTTATAGTTGTTCATTTTAGAACTCTTCGTAGTCTTTTTTTTAAATTATTGAACAGAGTTTTCAACTATCACTCAAGGAACATGATCCAATGTGACTTGAAGATTCCATGTCATGTCCCAGGGCAGATAAAACCCTTGTCAAAGTAAATATCCTCCCTAGGTTGGATTCAAACCTTTGACGCCTGCATTCAATGTGTGTAAGTGTAAGTGAACCATAGGTCACCTGGCCCAGGAATCACTTATTAACTATTATGAAGAATCCCTTTCTTATTCAGAAATACAACCCCCCCCCCCCTATCCACCTCACCCCACCCCCTTTTCCGCTATTATATGTTCACTCCTGAACTTAAGTCTTAAGATTGTGTATCTCTTCAATCCTAGGGTTATGCCTGAGTGAGCAAGTTGGTGTCTCTAATATTCCAAAGTTGCTGAGACGCATTTCGCCGATCCTGATGACTTCAAAAAATCAGAACAAGAGTTATTCAGCGTTACAATCTGAAAAACAATCGTGGCCTACTGGATTACAGAAAAATTCCGAACAATTCAGGTAATATATAAATTTATTTTCTAAGAGAGTTACGAGTGATTGACTTTTGTTTTGTTGTCCCTCATGCATTGGAGGTGTTTTGTTCCTCATGCCTTGGAGGTGTTTTGTAATCCCTCATAATGCCTTGGAAGTGTTTTGTTGTTCCTCATGCCTTGGATGTGTTTTGTTGTTCCTCATGTCTTGAAGTGTTTTGTTGTTCCTCATGCCTTGGATGTGTTTTGTTGTCCCTCATGCCTTGGAAGTATTTTGTTGTCCCTCATGCCTTGGAAGTATTTTGTTGTCCCTCATGTCTTGGATGTGTTTTGTTGTTCCTCATGCCTTGGATGTGTTTTGTTGTTCCTCATGCCTTGGATGTGTTTTGTTGTTCCTCATGCCTTGGATGTGTTTTGTTGTCCCTCATGTCTTGGAAGTGTTTTGTTGTCCCTCATGCCTTGGAAGTATTTTGTTGTCCCTCATGCCTTGGATGTGTTTTGTTGTCCCTCATGCCTTGGATGTGTTTTGTTGTCCCTCATGCCTTGGATGTGTTTTGTTGTCCCTCATGCCTTGGAAGTGTTTTGTTGTCCCTCATGTCTTGGAAGTATTTTGTTGTCCCTCATGTCTTGGAAGTGTTTTGTTGTCCCTCATGCCTTGGAAGTGTTTTGTTGTCCCTCATGCCTTGGAAGTGTTTTGTTGTCC
>JARBEQ010106991.1:1053-12657 GCA_030265355.1 Tritonia tetraquetra | reverse complement strand
CCGCCCCCCCCCCCCCCCCCGCGGGGGGCCATCACTGTGAAATATAGCTTTATTGGTATTGCATTCAATTAGAGGCATTTGTAACCCTATTTGAAGCAGGCTAGTTCCAATAACCCTGTTCACACCCCAATGGGTCTTTTTAGACTTATTAAAGAGAGGAAAACAAATCCTTAATGGTTTATGGTCCCTTTGGTCTGAGAGAAGAAAAAAGAAATCTCTACTTCAGATTTTTTTCTCAAGTGACATATTGAACCGATACTGATATGACTTTCAAACGACATAAGTGACAAGTAAAAAAAACCAAAGAAGTAAAGCATAGTTACTAGCTAATAGCATTTATATAGCGCATATCCACAAAGTTCATCATGCTATAGGTATGCGCATTACAATGTATAATTTGAAATAAATTGAATAAAAGAAAAATAGGATTTTTGTGGTTGGTTTTGATTTTCAGTTATGTTTAAAGTTTGCAAATGGCCAAAGTACTTGACAATAATCTAAAACTCAATACGACCAGACAAGCAATAATCGAGACAAGATGCAACGCTGTCTGCTGACTGTGTTTATATAATGTTGTGTTTTAGTCAGATGATCTGACAAACTCTTATTTTGTCAACATTTTTCTGAAATTAAATATGACTACATTTATGGAATAAAGGTAGTAAAGAAAAAAAACGGCTACCTTAGATGCTGGTGAGGGGCCTACATTTGATCTTTCTTTCTGCAACAAATCTTTTGTATTTAGTGATTTGTTGGTAGATTTCATCCCTTCTTCCTTCTGTTTACCCCACACTTCAACAAACAGCATTTCATTCTCACAGTAATCTAGAAACTGAAATAGAAATGTTGATTTTTTAAACAATGTTGATTAGATTTTAAATCAAATGTATTTTATTCTATTACTTTTAAAGTTGAAAAGGTATCTGAATACTTCTTTTCTTACAGCCAAACAGGTAAACAATATCAATAAAATTGTTGTGCAATATGGCTTAGTATGAATGAGACAAATTATAATGAAGCTTACAAAGGTAAAATGAGTCATGTTAATAAGCTGTGATGCTCATTGTGCCATTCAAGGTTCAGGGCACTGTACTGATCACCTGCTTGCCTTATCTACCTGATCCAGATCTTTTCCAGCTCTAGTTCAGCAATGCTGGACATGGAGCTGGTTCTGGCACTCCTTGGGGGTATGATGTAGTTTGGATAACAAAATAAAATGATATATAACTAAGGGAATATTTTAAAATGATAAAGAAAATAATGGGGCAAGAAATAACCAATGGTTTATATACACATTGATTGAATGACTTGACCAATTAGTAAGCCGGATCACATTATTTTATAATGGTCAAATGTCAGACTAGATGTGTGCAGTATGGAAAAATATGGCAAATAAATTGCAACGGGAAGTTGTCGTGCATACTATCAAAATATGTTTAATAGTCACAGCTTGGCAATTTTTGTTATTATTACAATATGTTGTTAAATTCCTTTTACAGTGCAATAGCATCTTCATCAGCTGGTTATCCTCAATTGTGCTGTGTCTGTATATTTATTGTAAATTATGTATTGAGGGATGCATCAAGAGGAGGTGTGTCTGTATTTATTATCAAATTTTTCAATAAGACAAATAATACCACAAATTGTAATGTAATTTACAAATAAAAGCAAAATTCTCTTCCCATTTCAAATCCTCAATGTCATGGTAAAAACAGTATAGAAAAATAGATAAAACTTCCAATAAAAAGAATAATACAAGGACACAGAACGTTTCGGGTACTTCCCTTCTTCAGTGAGACACAAACAACAATAAAAATACAAGCAAAAAACAAAGAACAAATGCAAACACAAGTATGCAGAAAGAGATATCAATAAATTAAGAATTAGAATTAAAATAAGGTAGATTTGGTGCAAAACTAAGTAGTCAAGAATAAAAACACTGTGTTCATTCCTAAATTGTGTCATAAAATTTGCTGCGTAGAGTCATTTTTACCCATAGAAGTGCCTTTGAGGGATAAAACTGGCGACAGATTTCTGAAAGGCATTACAAAGGGCTTAAATTTTATTTCTTAAATTGCTGGAAATTCCATATCTTTTATTGCTCTTACTCTTAATAGAGGGGGTCCCAGTGGTGCAGAGATACAGTTCTTGCCTCAGAAGCCAAAGGTACATGGTTCGATTCCCAGCAGCGTCAGTTATTTTTCTCCATGAAACTTGGTGAAAACCTATATGCCACTCCTCTGATCCTATTCAGATAGGTGGGATCAAGAACCTAGTCCTATCAGAGACAGGCGATAAATTCGAAGGTCCTGCGTGCATGTTGCGCACATTACAGAACCCTTGGCAGTTAAAAATCGATAAGAGTAGGCCGCAAGGCCGCTGTCCGGGCAAAATTAATTCCTACCACGAAAAAAGTCACAGTGGGTTGATCACCTGCTTGGTTTAATATCTTGATTCAGAGAAATCCAGACTCATTGTGCTGGCCCTACACTGTAATGGTAAAAGGGAATTGGATATGAAAGAAGAAAGAACTCTTAATAGATCAGAGTGGGTTGATCACCTGGTTGGCCTAATATCTTGATCCAGAGACATCCAGCCTCTTAGTGCTGGCCCTACACTGTAATGGTCAAAGGGAACTGGATAAGAAAGACTCTTAATAGAGTAAAATGATGTCGTTTTTCTATGAGTACTCAACAGGTTGCATGAGGGAAAATAGGAAATAATACAACCCACTGCCATAGTTGACCACCTGCAGTCTGTGTGTTTATGTGTGTCATTGTGTGTAAAAAAAACCCTTAAAATGATGTCATAAGTAATACATCTTTATAAAATTGTCCAAGCAGTCTTGTTAATAAAAGACTCAAGTATTTTACAGCTTAAGGCATCAAGTTATTACAAAAATAAGAATACATGTATTTTTTTATGTAATGCCTACAACTAGATTCATACATACCTGCTGGGATACACTTTTAACATCTATTTTGCGTTCATATTCCAGATCAGCATGAGCCTTCTGTTTCACTTCTTTTGTGATAGTATTTTTGTTTTCATTGAAAAACTTGTACTGACAGTACATCTGCAAGGAATAGCAAATAAGCCAGATAAATTCTTCATACTTTTGTTAACTAATAAACTAATAATAAATAATATTTACAGTTACAGCCTAAAAGTAAGAAATCTAAAATATATTTCAAGCCCAATTTATCATTATACCCCATAGACTGATACATCTTGTTCTCTTCTTTTTGTGTCCATCATTGCTAAATTTGGCCAGCTGTATCTTAAATCTCAGGTAGGTGATTGTGATACCACCTTAAGGTGCCCTACAGGTCTATATCAGTCTTTCCAGCATGGATAATCCCTCTGTGAATTTGGTCCCTACTGATCATTTAGTTCATGCAAGCAACCCTACTGCCACAAGGAAATGGACTAAGAAGCAACTGAAAGTACTTACAGAGTCAAAATTTGTGGGTATTCCTTGGATTTCCTGCAGGCAAAATTTGAAGTTAATAGGTTTCTTGTTCTGTGGAGGAAAAAAAAAGAATTGCTCTTGTTATTTCACAAGAAAAGCATCCAGAACATTAAAAAATATATATAATAAGTAATGGAAATGTCAGTGATTGCATAATTGATTTAAGCACATCTATGAAAAGTTTGAATTATACCTTTAACCACTCTTTTGGATCCTCCACATACACCTCATCTGGCAAGTTCTTTCCTTTATCATCACAAGGTAATGCCTTTACACCCAGTTTACCTAAAACATGAAAATTGAAATGAAATCTCTCTATATATTTTAACAACTTCAATGAAGAAATAGATTTGGGAGTGATGAGGAATTGTTAACAAAATGATGTCAAAATGTTCTCATTCTTCTCAAAAACATTTTATATCACATGCCCTGAGTCTATATTAGCATGTATGATTAAGCCTCTTTTTCAACAATCTTGGTAAATATAGGATTTTCCAAAGTGCTCTTGAAGTTTTAATCTCAGTTTGATGGATCTATAATGATGTATCAGAGACAGTGTCGATTTCATCATCCATAATCAAGCATTACCTTTTACTAACTTTCAGTCACCGGCCGATGATTAAAAAAAATTAATTAAAGCAGTCTCAAGGCTACCAAATGCCCATTACAAACCATCAGCATCTAGAATCTAAAACGTTTCAACAACATTGCTTGTATTCTACTCCAATTTGAAAAATATATTAGAAGAGAAAAAAATGCTCTCAAACATAGTCAACAACAAAACATTATGCCATTAACAGTCAGAACAAAAGAATCAGTGGATATATCTTTCAGACAAAATTCTTTATGACTCATAGAGTATGATCGGAGTTCAGTACCATTTTTCCCCCCAAAGATCAAAGCTACTCATTTATCATACAAGACATCAAGTGCCTATATCACATTGGAGAATATATCTATAGTAACTGACCAACTTCTAAGCCTTTGATGTCCATGATACTCATTTTCTCCTCCAGCTCAATCAAGTATGGTAACGGATGCAAGAACACAGTCACTGTTCCAATCATAACTGGAGTTGTGTGAGGTTCCCAGAACGGATCCTTCTCCTTTATCACGGGAAAGAAAATTATACGAAGTTATAAAAAGCTAAAATTTCTTGTTCTCTTTATTCAATGTGACAGGTTCCAAGAAAGTGGAACATGAGTCAGAATTCATAGATTTAGAGATACCAGTATCACTATTTAGTTTGTTAGGCTGATCACCTGCTTGTCTTTTCTACCTGATCCAAAGTTTTCCAGCTCTGAGTTCAGCGATGCTGGACATAAAGAGGTGCAACACTGCTCAGCGGTAACACATGCTATGGATAACAAAATAAAACTATTCAGCCTACAGTGGCAAATTCTCCCAATTTATACTATGGTTGAGGAGGTGACCACAAGGGCAATGGTAATTTTTCAGCTCTATGTTTTGCTGTATATATGTCATCATTTGTGGCCCCAACACTGTATTGCAGTGTTACAGTCAACTAAGTTGATGTTGTTGGGGGAGAGGAAAAAAGATCAACACATCCGAGTTCAACACAACTGTTGCACTTCACCAAGGTCATTGACCATTGACAATCATACTAGAATTTTGACCAAAATATTTGAGTTATTTAGGTTTCATTCCTAAAATTGCAAGTCCAGTAGGAGAAAGATGCTGGGGCGAATGCCAAAATAGGTAATCCAAGCATGTTGCCTAATTCTATATTCTTGGTTAGTGTACACATCTGTTTTATTTTATACAGACAATGAATGAACGGGGTGTAAATTCAATTCAACTCATCCATTGTGACACTTGTGTTGAAGTCAACACATCCAAATTTAAGTAAAATTGGTGCTCATTTCAAAGAAAAAAATTCAACACAACCGAAGTTAAACTCAAGAAACTTCAATTTAAGTGTAGTCCACTGTAATGGGACTTGATCAAACAAAGTATCACTACTGAGGGCATCAATTAATTCCTCTTTTCAATGACACATACTAAATGCATCCTGATAAGTTGAACTGTTGCTGAGATATTGCAGAGTGAAGCTGGAAGGCCTAGTAGTAGTATCAAAGTTCATCTACGATAAGATATTCAACTCTGCTTATTTCACTATAAATTGAGTGAGGAAATTTTAAAGAGTAGATTCCCTTGCACCTTGTGTGCTAGTTGTGCCATAGCGTGTACCAGATAGAACGCATTTTATGATTTTGGTGCGATATCTTTTTAGTTCACATAATTTTGATAAAAGAATGCACTACGACCATGCCATTTTGCATCGAGTATTGAACGCACCAAAACAATAAGAGAATTACGGGAACACATGATAATATAGGGACATCACTTATTCGTCATTTGAATATCTTATTGTAGATGATCGTTGGTAGTATGTCATAAAAATGACCCTACAATGGTTTTTCATTGCTATTTTAAAAGCCAATTGTCCAATTTATGTAGCTCTTTGTTAGAAACCATCGCATATTATGAAATTTGATCATCATTATTCAATAGAGAACGAATCAAATAATAAAAACCCACCTTAACTACATCCCAATCCTTATCTCCTTCCATGTAATTTTGGTACATGTCCTGCATCATGTATTTGCGATTTATAAAGTTGTTCTTGTCAAACAGCCAAGAATTTCCAGTATCCAAATTTCTCATTTTGACTTTCACCTGCAGAAAAATAAATTGATAAAAACGGGAAATAACCGTCATATTTCTACACACAAACAGAAGTAGAAGAGAGAGAGAGAGAGAGAGAGAGAGAGAGAGAGAGAGAGAGAGAGACAGACAGACAGACAGAGATAAAAAAAGAGAGAAAAAAAAGAGAGAGTGTGTGTGAGAGAGAGAGAGGCAGAGACAAAGAGAGACACAGAGTGACAGACAGACAGACTGAAAACACACACACAGAGGGGGGAGGGAGGGAGAGGAGTTACTAGTTAAAGAACTTTTAGAACTCAAACTATCCTTAAATTTAAATAGTATTTTTTGTGAATATAATAATATATTGGCATGAAAAAAATGTAGTCTCTTAAGATATCCATGAATACAATGACATACTTCAACAGCTCCTTCCTTGAGACCTCGGGCAATCGGTGATATGAGACAAATTTCAAACTTGACTTTTTTGTCAAGTTCTTCTGACATTGCGTTAGCCTCTCCCACCATCGGCAGTAAAGAAATAAGCTCCTCTTGAAGAATGAGATCATCTGGTAAAATAAAGTCATAAAGAGGTCAGCTCTACTGTAAGCAGAATGTAACGATTTTTTACCCTTTGAAAAACACATCTATTGTGAAATAGCAACTTCATGCTCTTATCAAATATATATGATTTTATTAAACGATGCAAATTTCTTAAAACTTCTTATTTGTTAATTTTTACCCTTGGATTTTCCATCTGAAGGCTTCATGATGCCAGATTCCTTTGCTATCTCTTCCTGAGCACTATCGTATGTGGGTGTTTTTACACTTGATTTTTGCTCTTCTTGTGGATGATGAAAAACAAACAGATGATTTGATCCAAACAAAACTCTGTAAAAACAAGACCAGAAAACAAGTCAGATATTATTAATTAAGAATACATCTAAATAACATTTATTGAATTTAACAATCAAGCAAGATATTTACAGTTTGTAAAAAATGATTTGGAACCATACCTACCTTACTCGTGGGATATCTATTACTTTTTTCTCTTTCTACTTTTCAAAAAAACATGTATGTTTTCTATTTCTAAACTTTTAGAGGCAAATTGGCTGCTGTAGTCACTCTATCACTTGATAAGAAATTAATTAACTTATGAAGAGGTCCAAACACACACATACACACAAAATACAAACATACCTATCATGATGATGAAGTGCCACTTCTCCTTGAACTTGTTTACCATTAATCAAAATTTTTGCTCCAATAGAAGGCTTTAGAGAGACTGCTCCTTTCTTATTAGTGACAACTGCATGATCTTTTTGAATGCTGAAAACAAAATGAGACCATAAGGTGAAGAAGATTAATTGTGTAAAAATAATGCTATATTCCTTTCTTTGTTAAAATTCTTAAAAACCTTTAGATTTTCATACAACGTGTCAGCCTAGGTGCCCATTACAAAAATCTGAAAAAATATAAATTGTCAAAAAAAGCCGAAAACAAGTGTGAGTCACCACTTGAAGTATTGACACTTTTTAATCACTATTATAAACAGGGCTCAGCTTGTTTTACATCACTGCTCCAAGGACAAGAAGTTCAAGTAAATGAACAGTCACGATAGCACTCATTTTTCGAAAGGCAAAAGTAAACACACACACAATCTTAGAAAAAAACAACCCAAAACAACATAACTTTTGAGTTACCTTAAGCCATTCATCAAAATTTGTGGTGCTGGACTGGCATTTTTGTTACCAATTTTAGATACACCTGGAAAGAAAACAAAAGAGGCATTTAGATGAAAAAAGGTATAAACTTTTTAATTCAATACATTTTGAGAACATCCAAATATCTTCACATATTAAAAGACCCTGACATCTAATATACAATAGCATACTACAGAAGACTACACTTGAGTTGAAGTTGTTTGAGTTGATCTTCGGTTTTTCTTTGGAACAAGCACAGATTTTACTTAAATTTGGATGTGATAACTTCAACTAAATTTACACCCCCGATCATCTAATGTCGATATAAAAATAAAACGGAGGAGTTGATTTTTGTTTTGTTGTGATTCCAAGGTCACACTAACCAACAATGTAAAAATATGCAACATGCTTGGATCACCTATTTTGTCACTTGGCCCAATCACCTTTCTTTAACTGACAGACTTGCAGTTGATAAACCCAAAATATTCAATTTTTTTCTCAAAATTCATGCATGATACAAATTATTGAGAATCAATGTCCTTGGTGAAGTCCACCAGTTGTGTTGAACTTCACTCCCCCACAACATCAACTTAACCCTTTCCTATTCAATGTGGACAGATGTGACCACTAATTCTCTTACCATATCAAACTAAGGCAGGCAAATGCAACCGCTAGAGCTTACAGTTTTGAATCGACTGTAGCACTGTGTTATTTTCATTTTAAATGCATGTGACTATTGTATCTACATGGTCAAAGAGTTCCACTGAACTCTAATTTTCATTTCATAAAAATCGAATGGGAATATTCACCGCAATGAATTTTTGAAGTTTGTTGATATTTTTACGAAGGCTAGCTTGTAAGACGGATAGTTTTATCAAATTGCTCTTGGACCAAAGTGTATTTAGAGTTAAAATTTCTTTTAAAACCAATGCTAAACAGTATGAATACTTCATAGAAAGTGATATTCAACTTGATTTAGAACCATTTGGCAATATTTTGGATGACTTGATGCACGATGGTGATGATGACATTGCCAGAAGTAGTAATGTCAACAAATGCACAATTAACAAATACCATAAATTGTATAATGTAATGATTTTGTGAAGATCATGCATTTTTGGGGTAGTGATTACATCTTTATTTTGTCGACACAGTATTTTTTGTGATTTTTTTAGAATAGTGTGAAGTTTATAGTTACTTACCCTAGCCTGGAAGGATAAGGATATTTCCGCTGAACTTTTTTGAATGGGAAAGGGTTAAGCATAGTCAACTGTATAAACTTGACAACTACAAGTGTTTCTATTTCATTTGTAAGACAGAGTAGTGAAGCGATCTACATTTTACATAACATGGACTAATGGACTGCATAAACAGAGAAACAGCTATAAAGGGATGTGGAGAAAAATTATTTTTAATACCAGGCATACCGTAATCTCTATTCTTTCTAAACTTTTAAACATATTTGCAAATCAATTACTTACCTTCTCGACAGAAATGAATGATCATGGCTAAAAGGGCTGGATCTTCATTGAGGTTCCAGAAATGAGGCGTGACTTTTCTCTCTTGCTCTGTTTTCTTCTCTGCTTCCATTTCAACCTTTAAGTATAAGATTTAGAAAATGGATTTGTAATGTTTTGAAAACTTAACATATCATGACCTTTACTCCATATATTTTATGAAAATAGAATTGCTGAGGTTTAGAGTTCTCCAAAGAATTATAAACAAATGTAGAGCATAAAAATACAGCACATGACATGATGTCAAATTGTGGAGCCAATGCAACTTGGCCATGGGGAATCTTGTGTTCCCGTATACTCATGATAAAACCTTTGAATAAAGGACAAATGTGTGTTATCATATATCATCATATAGATTGGTGGTGTTGCACTCCATTTCTCAACTTTTTCAGTGGAAGAAAATTAATTATTTTCAAGCCATTGACACCAGAAAGATAGTAAATCTTATGCATCTTACTGTGTGAGAATGGAACTAAAGCTTTTTTATGCAACCATAATTACAAATATATGTACACAGTAAGCCCAGGCAAAAGATAGAGCTTGACTTGAGCCCAGCAGTCCCAACAATGTAGCAAAAGGATTGATCCTTAAATTCATGTTCACGAGCCATGCGAGCCAAGTGAGCTGAGAGAGCCGGGTAGCCCAATGAGTCAAGCAAGCTGAGTGAGCTGACATCAAGTTTGTGACTGTGTGCCAATTAGTCACATACAGTGGGCAGAGCTTAGAGAGACTTTGTGATTCATTGCATTGTCACATAAATTGATATGGTGGTAGTAGCAGTAGCAGGAATATGGTGGTGGTGTTAGTAGCAATAGCAGTAGTGATAGCAATGGCAATAGTGGTGGTGGTGGTGGTGGTGGTACATAGTAGCAGTAGTAGCAGCAATAATCATAGTAGTAGAAGTAGTAGTAGCGATATCAGTGGTGGTAGTAGTAGTAGTAGCAGTAGTAGTAGCAGTAGTAGTGGTGGTAATAGTAGTAGTGGTAGTAGTAGTAGCAGTAGTAGTGGTGGTAATAGTAGTAGTGGTAGTAGTAGTATTAGTGGTGGTGGTAGTGGTAGTAATAATAATAATAATAATAATGATGGACATTTATATAGCACCCACTCTCGCTGAGAAACAAGCTCTAGGCGCTTTACATCAAAAAGCATAATCCACACACACACACACACATACTCACACGCGCATACACAACCTGCACAGTCACATTTACACATGTATCCACACATGATGTGTGCACCAAAAAAAGTAGTAGTAGTAGTAGCGGTGGTAGTAGTAGTAGTAGTAAGGGTAAAAGGAGTAGTAGTAGTAGTGGTGGTGGTAGTAGGAGTAGTTGTAGTAGTAGCAGTGATGGTGGTAGTGGTAGTAGTAGTAGTAGTAGCGGTGGTAGTAGCGGTAGTAGTAGTAGTAGTAGTAGTAGTGATGGTAATAGTAGTAGTAGTAGTAGTGGTAGTAGTAGTAGTAGTAGTGGCGGTGGTAGTAGGAGTAGCAGTTGTAGTAGTAGTGATGGTGGTGGTAGTGGTAGACGTAATAGTAGCAGTAATAGTAGCAGAGGTGAGATGGTGAAATATAAAAGAAGATAGAGTTTTGGACAGATGAAATAAGGTTTTCAGTGTCCAAGTCCAGACGTAAATGATGGAGACATTCACACAGATTTTGAGTTTCCATGCTTTGATGCTGATTGAGGAAAGTCCAAATATTTGTGTATCAGTTCATAGTTCATGGGAGTTTGGATGCACTATTTTGAAAAGCCACTCCCCTATTTGTTTTTTATAGAAACACCAGGAATCAAGAAAATTTTGTGAAAAGTTATGGCACCCTATTGACTTGATTTGAAAAGGTCAAACTTTCAGATAAACAAAAAAAAATTATTTTTTTTTAAATTGACAAAACTTCTCCCCCAGAACCCATTCTTCCCCTTAAGTCATTATTCTCAAAACATTCTTTACAGATATACTTCACCTACGTTGGAATCATTTTGAGTATCTTTCATTCTCTCTTGCCATGATTTCTTCATATCTTCCAGTTCTCTTTGATTTGCAGCCATTTGTTCTTCAAGCTGTTTTTTCATTTCATCAATTTCTGAAACATATTATGCATCAAAGAGTGTTAGCAAATTATCAAACGACAATAAAATATGATTCCGAGGATAACAATTATCAAATCATTGGTGTCACAAAATTATGTGTGGGTGTGAGCTGTGTGTGTTGGGGGGGGGGGGGGGGGGGGGGTAACTTTTATTAAACA
>JARBEQ010106880.1:0-10126 GCA_030265355.1 Tritonia tetraquetra | reverse complement strand
TATACGCAGGTGCAATTTATTTTTCTTGTTTTGATCCCCCCCCCCCCCCCCCTCACACACACACTTATTGTAACAATTGCTTTTACATCACAACTACTAGATGTGTGATTTAAAATTACACACGTGATAATAGAGCTGAAACTTCTTCTCGTCGTCTTCTTTGGTAAAATTGGATCCATAGCTATGCTGTAAACCGATATCATCCTGCAATTAAAATTACCATTTTACTCCATCTCCTGGGTTGATCACCTGCTTGGCTTAATACATTGATCCAGGGAAATCCAGCCTCATGGTGCTGGCCCTACACTGTAATGGTACAAGGGAATGGGATAAGAAAGAAGGAATTTTACTACATCTCCGTGATCGAAAAAACAACAACCCGGTACTGGGACACTGCTGGTGACCTAATGAAAACGTTCCAGTTCACACCTGCTTGAATTGGGCTGTGCTGTAGACAATCATCGAACGCAAAGAAGAAGTCTTGATCTCTCTTCCTTTCCCATAAACGTAATTTAAGATCTAGTGCCAAAATGGATTTAGAAGTCCCTTTTAGAGGCACAAGGAAATGTTATCATTTAATCACGTTGGACCTACAGTTTGGAACTCTTTGCCTGAAAGTTTAAAATATATAACAGACGAGGCGATTTTTAAAAAAAGGCTAAAAACTTTTATCATTCGCAAATATCTTGATAATCATTGATCCATTTTCACATGCTTTTGTCATTGCTTTGTGCGATATATTTTTGTGTGATGTACGTTGATATAGTTTTATAGTATAGCATGTTTTAACATCATAATTTATAGATATTGCTTGTCACTGCCCACTGTGATATCCGCCTTGAGCTATTAAGAATGGAATAAGGCGCTCTAGAAATAAACTCTATTATTATTATTATTATTATTATTATTGTTATTATTAATATTGTTATCATTATCATTATCTTTATTATTATCATTATTATTATTATTATTATTATTATTATTATTATTACTATTATTATTATTATTATTATTATTATTATTATTATTATTATTATCATAAACAGACGCTTCAGGAGTCAGAGCATAGGAACACACACCAAGATATGTTTGCATGCGAAGCATCTCTTCTCAGGCCTGAGAGCCGGGGCACTGTGACCCTGAGGTCACATGACCCATTTGATTACCCGCTCTTAGACCCAAATTACTTACACAGACAGGAAGACGTGGACATGTTGGTTCGAGGTGAGGAATTAATGGTTTCAACTAAGTAGAAAGAAGAGATGTTGAATTGTAGGTAAAAGTGGTACTTGAGATGGAACTAGATGGACACATGAAAAGGGGAAGACCAAAATGGAGATGGGCGGATAGATTAAAATTGGATCTGATATATATTTGGAGTTGAAGAAGCGGATGCAATGGATTGTGATTTGTGGAGAAAAAGCATTCATTATGGCAACCCTTGAGACTGCGGGATACGCCGAAAGAAGAACTGAGTAGAAAGATGGTTACAAAAATTTCAACTCATAAAAGAAAAAAATGATGATGAAGATATCGGATAAGAAGGAAATATAACACATAGCAAATAAATCAGTTATATGCTGTTGTTGTTGTTGTTGTTGTTGTTGCTGAGTGCTCTTACCAACTTGCCATTCTCTTCATTCTTTTCTGTTGGACTGTATCTGTACATTACATGCTATGGGGTTTTCTGCACTCTATTTCAAGCTCTGTAGGCAGTTCTCTGTATAAGTCCATAACCTGAACCCACAGTGCCAAAACCCCCAACCGAATTAGAGTTTTCTTAGTTTTGTAACATTAAAACATAAAAGGTTACATTACGTTCCTTGCGTAATGTTATCAACTCGACATGACGCGACAATGACGTCATGTCACGGTTGTTACCACAATATTATGGTCACCAGCGTATACGGTAGGTAATTAAGATGTCTCTCATTTAATTGTTCTCTCCCTTACGAAGTAACAACAGTTACACAAGAACTTATTGTCTATTCACCTGCGCGGGAATTACAATGGGCCTTTGTCTACGCCAAACAATAGATAACCCAAGTGTCAACATATTGCATATAGCGCGTTCGGCGATTACGTTACAACTACAAACCTTTGTCTATCACGGGTGTCACAATGGGCCCTTTGTTAATCAATAACAATTGATTGAGGTCCACGCCTTTCAGGGGAAAAGGAAACCAGTCTGTCCTTACGCGTAACTAGGCCAGTGACATACGCTACGTTGTGTTGTCCAAATATGGGCATAACACGCGATTAGCGTGGCGTTGAAAAAGAAGGATGACACAAATGATTGGTGGGCGGAGCTAATGGAAAATCTCGCTGCCCGAAACTTGCGTATCAGAATAGACGGCGTTTCATATCCCTCCTACTTTGTTAGTTGGAGAGAAAAATATCAATTGAGGGTCATTAAGTTAACCAGTCGTCTTTTCTATCAGACGATATAGGAAGTTCGGTATTTAACAGTTTGGAATTACCTTGTGAATTAAACTATAATACACATTGGTATAACGTTAATGTAATTATTAACTCACTAACATTTAAACCACACACCCTGGTAATGTTAAGTGGTTTCTATGTTTAAGATACAAGTTAACATAAATATATGTATGTACAAACACTAACCTATATTACATTATGATTTAGTGTGCGTACTAAACCTTCATTATGAATGTCGTAACGTTTTGTGTATATTTATAATCATATCTCTATTTGCCTTATACCATGCCAATACTCTATCAGTCTGCTATACCGCTCACCCTTCATTACGCTGTCTTACAAATCTATGGATTCTTTAACCATTGGAACTCTGATCAAGAGAGTAACATAAGGCCATATTTTATTTCCAGGGCCACGTGTGTATCTCCTACCCGTTCCGATGATAATCCGGGTTGGAAGATAGAAAGCCAAAGAGCTATGATAAGAAGTACTCTATAGAATATCGAAGATTATCCTGAACCAGCTAAGTACCTTACCACGCGGAACGGACCACCTAGCAATTATTGGATGTTTTATAAATAAAAGGGAAAATAATAATGTTTTAAACCCAAACATCTATAATATTCTTGGTATTTGTCTGTGTTAATCTAACGAGCCAATACAGGCACGTTATATCACTTCTCTTCTATTCGGACCTTATCTCATCCCATAAAGACACAACGGGTGACGGAACCGTGGAGTAAATCTAATAACTATATTACCCTCATTTTAACGGTCACTCTCCGTATTAAGCACGATACAAGATGATCATTTCTATCAATCTGTCAGATGTTCATTGGGACCTGATATAGTAATACATCGACCTCTTGGTGTTAGAGATAATGTGATCGTTGAAACCTCCATTGTAATACGTATTCTATTTTCTCTTTGAGATGTTCAAAATCGAATGTAATGACTTGGCACATCATCTCATTTCCAGGTATTCGATACTGCCAACGTTATATGAGGACTCCCAGTTTACAAAAGGTTGGAGCTGTCCCGGCAGACAGTCCGAACCGGTTCTGCAGCGAACACAAGTACGATACCGATGAGTACTGGGCATGCATGGTACGGCAACGAATCCATACAATTTATCATCCCGTGGGCACATGCAGAATGGGCGCAAAGGGTGATAAGTCAGCTGTAGTCGATCCCACACTGAGGTAACTACGAATCTTGGAAATATAATTTAGCGTTTTCCCCAAGAAACTGATTTCCCTTCTCTTGTCTGCATGCTTTTATGAAATAATTTTCTAAAAAAACTCCCGGCACCCTCATCTTATCTTGCTTACTCTATGTGGTTTTATGAGCCACCATATTCAAGAGCTTTACGTAGAGTGTACACCATGGTATTCACATTTAATCGTATGTGGTAACTTGAATCATGCCATGCTAGCAAACTACGATGATATAAGACTTTCGTAAATCAGCGTTGTAGTTTTTGTCGTTGGGTCTTTGTCTTTCAGACTGGAATTTAAAGAGGTCTAACCGCTATTATCACCTGACTCAAATTTTGCAAATGTACAATGTTTCAATTGACCCAAATCGACTTTATTTTACCCATGACCGTTTAAATCAAACCCAATACTGAGCATCGTTGTTGAACCACAGTAAACAAAAACAAAACAAAGTTAAATTAGAAATCAAATATCCTTGTTTTTTGCTTCACGCGGGAAATGGAAAAATTACATTTAGTTTATGTCGATTATTCTCAAAGTATTGAATCTACCAAAAGTTCATATATGCAAAAGCGGCTGGAGAAAAGTATGCCCTATCATCACGCACAAATTTATAGACGAGCGTCTCCTTATAAAGTCTCCAAGCTTGACTGAACTTCATGTAGTCTGGCTTGATTTTCAAAAGTTATGTGAACGATCAGCGGTCTTTAACATCATACTGGTTTTCCCCATCACTATTTTTCTCTCTGTCTTTCAGGGTGCAGGGAGTGACAGGGTTACGTGTGGCCGACGGTTCCATCATGCCTGCCATTGTGTCAGGCAACACCAACACACCTATCATCATGATAGGAGAAAAGGCAGCACACATGATAAGGACAGGGGCATAGTTCACAGCAACACGCTTTACGTAATCAATTGACCATACCATAAGGGAAAGAAACATCCTTTCGTTGCAAGGATGGCAACAAGGCGACGATTTATAGCCTCAAATTAGCGTCTTCTGTGTCGTCTAGGGCTAGCATCATTGGTCGACTTGCCAAAGTTAAAATTTCACTGCAAAGGGTTTGTATCATACTTGTTTCACAATCAAACATCAAATGGATCTATTAAGCGTGTTATCAATGCTGCCAAGGAATTTTAATTCTTGAATCGAAAGATTGGAGAACCGCTCATAGATAGCAGAAGTTGTTTTCGGTTACGCCCCCTTGCTCAATAAATCGGAGCGCAAAAAACGACAAAGACATTTTCGGATTGGTTTCAATCTTTCCCCATAGGTTATGTTGGTATGGTCATTTGGAACTTTCTTGTGAATTGTTGGTTCTGGTGCTGCTGGTAATATAGTAATGACGATAATGACGATGATGACTATAATGACGATGACGACGATGATAAATCGAATGTTATTGTAATAACAATGGTAGTAGTTAATGTGGTGGTGTTTCATCTATATATGATTACCAACTTTATCACCACCATCTATGAGAAAACGGTATACACACCGAATACAAGAACAAAATGATAATCAAATTATTTTGTATAGAATATACTATGTATCTGAAATCAGCAATGTATTAATCACATCAACTTGTAACAAACTAATTTATTGGACAATTCTTCGGCTGTTCGTTCATTAACTCATTTACTCAGGTAAATAAACATCGACCAATTCTCGTTTCGTGTTTTTTCACCCTCTTGCTTGTTTTTTTCATCCTTTCATTTTTTATTTTTTCGTTCGCTCGTTTGTTTGTTTGACTAAGCTTCTAAATATCGCAATGCAGAGTTGGAGTCAGCCCTATGGTCTGCCTCAAATTATCAAAGGATTAGTTCACTGCATCCATCCTATTCATTTTTGGGACCATGAGCAACACGATCAACAAATAACAAAACCTAAAAAGGGCAAATAAACAAATCACTTTACTCTTTGCCCAGAGTGGTAGAACCTCCCAGTTTTTATCAATTGCTGAGTGGGTACCCACAAGGGCTACAGTAATTATTTATTGGTCTGGCTTCGATTAATACTGCTCAGTGTATTGCTAATGGTGCCAGTAAAAAAAGAGTTATGGACACAGTGCGCTGATCATCTGCTTGTTTGAGATTTTTTGATCCATGAATTTACGGCTCTTTGTTCAGTTGTGTTTGGTTATATTCCTATATTAAAAAAAAATAACCATTTCCTTTGACCCGAATTTCGTAACCCGTTTTTTTAATTGAAGACAGAAGGGAAACGAACCTATTTTTTGACGGATGCGAATTTCTCATGCGAAATTCGTGTGTAAGAATAATGCCTTTAAATGAATAAAAAGGAATTGCGAAATTCGGGTGAAATGATATTATACTCCCTGAAAAAATAGAGGATGTGAACCAGTTTTAGACGGATGCGAATTCACATGCGAACTTCTGTAGAAGAGAACTCATCTTTATTGTTACACATGTATTTGGAACATCGTTCTAGGCACAAACTCATGGACTGTTCCCACTTCAATCAGGTGTTCTAACAGTTATCCTTAGCCCAGAATCAAGATCCAAATAAAAAGATACATTAATTGGGAAGTTATTTAAAGCACTTTTTGTTTTATTAATCTGAAATGGCAGTTTGTTTAACTCCGTACATACAAAGGAATCGTCAATGTACATCTGAATTACTATGTCTTTTTTTTCCTTCCTCCTCCTCCTTCCCTCGTCCTCTTACTCATCTCCTTCTCCTTCTCCTTCTCCTTCTCCTTCTTCTTCTTCTTCTTCTTTTTCTTCTTCTTCTTCTTCTTCTTCTTCTTCTTCTTCTTCTAGCTTGTCCCATAAGCTGCGGGGTCGCTACATACGGTGAAATCAATAATATATATCCATCTATACCGAAGTATCAAATTTAATTTGATACATGATAGTTTTGGCATAGCTAAGTAGTTAAGTTAACAACAATAGCAACATCGTGAATGGAGGAGGAAACGAAGATGAAGAAAAGGAGAAGAATGAAGATGATAATACAAATGATTGTGATGTTGACGTTGTTGATGCTTATTTGAACACAGGGCAATGACAATACAGAACGGCCACGCATTCTTTCACAACGTCACGTAATAGTAGATTCGCCAGACCGACAAGGCGATAAGGCAATCTATTATTTCATTACTGACCATGGGAAGATTTGTGTGTTGTGTGTAATTTTGACTTTAGACAGCGTCCTGTTTCAGTGTTAGTTTTCATTGTCCAAGTTTGTGTTGATTTTATCACAATGTATTCAGCATGTGCTTTCTTTGTGTTGGCTGTTTTCCTGCACAACGTAGTCCCGACAATTCAATACTCAAACTTTGAGATTGTATACGAGTGGACCAGCCTAGATTTTGACTGGCCATCGTCCGATGTCCGGGATGCCTTCATAAAAAATGGCTCGTATGTTCCAGAGAGAAATCTAGTCGCCGGTATAAAGGTATTATGATTTCATCTCTCTAAACTTTATTTCGTTGTAAACTCAGGTAGCCGGAGTTCAGATTCAAAACGTTTCAAACATCTTTATCATTCGTTTTATTCAGAATTGTATGTGTTTCCCTTTGTTCCTTCTTTATGCTACTAATACTATAAAAAATATGTAAGATGATTGAGACACATAGAGATCTTTCTGACACAGGGAAACAACCAAAGTGAGTAATTTGAAGCATTTCAATAGAGATGTAAGGTAATCTCTGCAGTTAAAAAGACTGGACGTAGATTTCCATCTCTGCTTGGACATAAGGGAGTTTACACCAATCTCAAGGGCAGACTTTGAAAATTCGGAGAAGCTCAGAGAAAAAATATCACAAGGATTCAATGAACTGTTCTTGTCTGCGACGTTGAAATAATCATTTCATTCTTTTATAATTACCGAACACCAGCTAAGGAACATCAAAAATGGGTACTTAGGTAAGGGTACAATCCAATCATCCCCACCCCCTTAAAAACACTGCTCTTTTTTTGCTCAAAGATTCAATGGTTTGGTCAGGGACCGCTTTTTTCAGACTTTGGTAATTTAGCAACTTGGTTGCCTGGTGATTTGATTAAATAGCGTAGACGGGTCACCAAAAACAACAACATTAACCTTACGTTTGAATTTTACGAATCTACCCCCCCCCCCTCCAATCTCATACTTTCTCTCCGCCCAGTTGTACCAAAGAAACGTCTATCTTACAATTCCACGATGGCGATGGAACAATGGCCACCCAGCCACGCTGGTCAAAGTAGTCACTGTGAATGGTCAGCATAAATTGAGACCCTATCCAGACTGGGCATCCCAGAAGCTGGGAGACTGTAGTGCTCTTCAGTATGTACAAAGCATGGAAATTGACCCTAACACTGGCCTGATGTACGTCATCGATACGGGGCGGACAGGTCTAGCTGGGCAGGGAACTCCTCGAAATATCTGCCCGGCAAAAATTGTTGCGTACAACCTGAAAAACAACCAGTTGGTCGATAGTTACGAACTGCCAGACTCCGTTGTATCAAAGAGCAATAATTTCATCAACGACCTCGTTCTTGATTACGTAGATAACAAAGTTCGTTTTGCCTATATCACAGACGTGTACGAGGGAAAGCTGTACGTGTTTGATTTTGAGAAACGTTCGACCTACTCCTTAGAACACCCGTCAATGAAACCGGAACTAAATCCGGGTCCAATCATACACATCAGAGATCAAAACTACACATTCAGAGCTGGTATCGACGGCATTGCCATGTCGTGGGATTTCAAGTACGTTTACTATTGTCCGCTAGGGGGATTCAACTTGTATCAGATTCCAACAGAAAATCTGCGTAAGATGACAGCCAATGTAGACGGAAGTAAGATTGACATGAGCATCCGAAAGGTGGGTCATAAGGTGTCCCAGTCTGATGGTCTCGCTCATGGTTACTACCATCTGTATTTCGGGGCTTTGGCGTGGAATGCTGTGTACCAATGGGACTTCAGGCGAGACATGATTTTACAGAGGAAACCAATAGACGAAGTGAGATTTATAGCACAGTCCAAAGTGGTGAGACACGACCAAACAATGCAGTGGGTGGACACCTTGGCTTTCGATGACGACGGATGGTTGTGGTTCGTATCCAATCGACTTCACCTTTTCTCCACCGGGAAAATGGACTTCACGGGAGCGGACGGTGCCAATGTCAGAGTGTGGAAGGCCTACGTCAATGACACCAGCTATTTACACGGAGCCAATCGTCGGACAGGAAATCCCAGCCTGCCTGTGATTGGCTGATTCTTTTCTTTTACCTTGTCTGCGTGGACAGTGCAGGATTATTTTGATCTCCCTTATAATTATCATTTCAGTTTTCGATATTCAGAAATCTTTTTGTTTTTGTTTTATGATGAGTGAAGGGAAAATTCGTGATACGATTTTTTTCAACATTCATTATCTACCTCGAAGCGATTTTTTATTTACTAAAAGATATCTATATACTTTTTATTTATTGGTTTAAAATTACACATTCAGATAGCAATGATGTTGATTCAATATATTGCATCTATATTTTGTACCGCATATTTTCTTGATGGCAGTAATAGAATATTGGTGGGGTGTCATGTTGCGCATTGTTAAACCAAAAAGAAATCTTCACTGATTTTCCTACAATTGTTGATATCTGGCGAAAAAAATAATATTGCATGCGGTCGCGGTTTAATTCATATCTGCGATTCTTCGCGTACCAGCTGCAATTTTTTTGTATTATTTTTTTTTCTGGAAGTAATTAAAACCATATTTCGACTATTGATTAAATACATATCAAGTTTGTCGTATCTCTATTTATGTCTCCAGCATGATGAAAGTCAAACATTAAATTACAGTCTGAAATATTTCGTGGACAGCCCCAACAAAATGTTCTCTTTAACGCCCTTTTTACAACATACATATCAAAGACGGTCCAACAGAACTTGAGAAGATTCCACGTGGATCTCCAGGGCAGAGCCATGCGGGACTTGAACCCCGGTCCTCCGAGTCCAAAGTCTAGTAGCTTGACCACTGAGCTAGAGACGCCCCCTGGCTAATTCTTTATGTTCAGTCCAATTTCTAATAATTGTAATGAGGCTGATACTCTTTTAAAAGAAGAGCCATGACATGAATGAATTAAGCCTTTCTCCTCAATCATCTTAATAATAATGATACTACTACTACTAATAATGATAATGAATATTTGTGTAGCGCCTAACTCCATCAAGATGCCCAAAGGCGTTTGACAATGTCATCACGACGTAACGATATCGAGTGAAAACAAACAATTCATAGATTCACAAATACAAAGAAATAAAGAGTTCAGTTTTTAAGGATTTTCGAAAAGAAGTAAAAGTTTTACAGTTTCTAATTTTCGCTGAGAGAGAACTCCAAAAAACAGGAGCTGAGTATTCAAAAGCACGATCAGAAAACTTCGATCTTGAGATAGATTGTTTTAAGAGTAAGGAATCAGAAGATCGTAGTGAAAAGCTAGGTTTATAGACTTCAACTAATGAT
>JARBEQ010106658.1:0-13867 GCA_030265355.1 Tritonia tetraquetra | reverse complement strand
AAGAAGAAGACATATAGACGAAATATGGAAGAAACAAAATGATATAAAAGTTAGATAAAATAAAATGAATAAATAAATATAGTAAAGAATAAAAGTGATAATTAGAAAAACAACAAATCTATTCAATAACTCCTGAAATTGTTCGACCAACCACTGTCACCATCACCACCACCGCCGCCGCCGCCACTCAATACTCTCCTTTTTGTTATTGTTTCGTCTTATTCTTCTTGCTTGTAATTAGCAACAACCAAAATAATTTATTGCTTTGTGTATGTCCCCAGGATGCCTTCAGGAACCCAGGGTCGGCCATTGTCGTGCCTTAGGAACTCAGTATGTCTACAATGTGACCACAGGGAAATGCGAAGAAATGCTGTTTGGGGGATGTTTGGCCTCAGACAACAGTTTCGTTACGATGCCAGAATGTCAACAAGTTTGTGGTGAGTATTGCAGAAATGTACAATCCTTACGGACTGAAAGCATTTTGTTTCTGTTCCTTGTCTCAAACATTAATTTCTTGAGAATTAACAGCATGGATTCCTGTTGCTGGCCCAATGTGAACAAATTCTACCAGTTCTTAAATAAGTGAGGGGTGACCACAGGGGCTTCATTATTTTGTTTATTGGCCTTGATTATGATTAATACTGCTCAGTTTATTTCTCATGGTGTCAATAAAGAGTTATGGACACAGCCGGCTGACCACCTGCTTGTCTGGAATTCTTTCATCCACAGCATTTTCCAACCCTGTGTTGGTGGTCGGGGTGCCTGCATTTATGTCGGGTATCGTGTGTGCCTTTCGTGACTGAAAGTAGGGTTGGCCCCAAGACTGCTCTGCGGTATTCATGGGGTTTGATCAAACAAACAAACAAAGGTTTCCCGTTGCCCACTGCTGGTATGTGTACAATAATAGAAGACACACGAGGCAAAGGAAGACCATGAATAACACACTTAAAGAGCTTGAACAAATTGGTGACGGGAAGAGGCCAGGATTATATACGTTTTTTGAGAGCATCCGATCAGAGAAATGAATGGTGAACCATGATCGCAAATATTTATTTCAGATCGGGTACTTAATGATGATTATCTCAAACTCGGAAAAGCTGATAACGAAAACCCTGTTACATTGATGTCAAAGCTTAGCTGGGGGTTTAAGAAGGTAGCCCCACCAACTACCGAACGTACAGTCGGCAAATCGCCTGTTAGCCCCAAAACAAATCCAGTTCAGAGGGGGATGAAAGGAAGTAATATCGGATACACCTCACCAAGACGACACTACTGAAATGTAAAATGAAAATGATGAAGAAAGAGATAGGGCAAGAAATGGCATTTCGATTTAGTGTCACTGTCACAATAACAAACGTCAAATATCTGGTTTGTAATTCTTTTTGTGATAATATACAAGTAGCGGCCACTTCTTTGCGTTAGTTATATTTCCAGAATAGAAGCAAATAGTACATCATGTGCCTTCAGGTAAATATCTGAAATCTTCCTTTTCTCTGCAATATCCTTCTTTTTAAAGTATCAGTTTTACGGCACTTGAATATCGTTAGATTTCCTGTATATTGGGGGCGCCCGCGGCTCAAGGTCAAGTCACGTGATTTCAGACGCGAAGGACCGTGTTCAAGCCCGCCTAGCGTGGGTTTTGTTCTGGTTCTGGTTCCTTCAGAGTTTTCATGGCTCTGCCCTGTCTGGAGATTCACTTGGACTCTTCTCAAGTTCTTTAGCACTGCTTTTGAGAATATGACCTTAATGTAAGGGCGTAAAACTTTAAACTTTACACCCCCCCCCCCTGTATATTATAGTCCATCTTAGATTATAATTGGATACGTACATCTGGGAATAGAGCCATTTAAACTCGTTTACGGTACCTGTTTTTTGATAGGTGACCTACGAATTCATGGACAAGTGCTTTATCACTGAGCACGGAGGAGTTCATATTCTTTTTTCCCTCTTCCATAATAGCATTCCCCCATTTGTTCTACTTTTAAAAAAAAAACAATTTCTCTCCCACCCAGAACACCCGTGCCAAAAGCCTCGAACCACCGGTAGATGCAGGGCCAGCATTACACGATACTACTTCAACGAATACAGCGAGAGATGCGAAGCTTTTGAGTTCGGTGGTTGCCTCGGCAACGGCAACAACTTCATGACCGCCGGTGAATGCGAAGAACACTGTAAAGGTCTCAGAAAGGGCAGGGTTTACCCCGGAAATGACGTACCAGTCAAAGGTCTTGAACAACCGACTACGAAAACCCCCATCACCGGAAACGATGTGCGACAGCGTCTCCAAGACGGTATCCTCAATAATTATTCGAAACAAACGACCGTACAAAATAGGGGAAACCCAGGGCAGAAGCCAGGGGATGTCAACAAGATGGTGTTCAGACCTAGACCAAGTCAAGTAGTCCCAGTCCCTCAAGTTACCTACAGATTTGACACTACGCCTCAAACTTGGACTCAACCTCAGCCTCAGCCTCAGATTACCACTGCCAACAACAATAACAACAATAATAACGATGTAGACAATAATGAACTCCTCCAAAGCATTGCCAAACGCCTCCGATCCAGGCCGGAAACGACCGGCGATGGCGCCAAGGGAGGCCAGGTGACCTTCCATGGCTCAGGGTCAGGGTCATCATCAGGAAATAGTTTGAGCAGCCGAGGCTTCCCTGCAAAATCGAAAAACGACGAATTTAGCCAGTCTCAGAGGGCCCTGTGGAGACTTTTCAACGGTTAGGAAGACACATCAAACATTCCGAACACCTCTATCGCTTGACGCTAAAATAATATTTCCAAGTACCTATCCCGCTGTATGTACATTCTGAGTTTTCTAATGAGTTGTGTAAACCAAGGATTGGCTGAATCCATCAAATGACCTGATATAATTTATATTTAGATTGATTAAGTTTAAAAAAAGGTTGGGGGGGGGGGGGGGGGGGGTTTTGTTATCCTTTTTTATGACGCCTTTTTATGGAACTTTTTCTTAATCAAAACTTTGTATGAAGCCTGCTTACAACATTTTTTCATTACGAACAGATTGTCCAAACATATAGAAATCAAAATCAAATTGTTCCAAAAACATTAAATGGTCTTTTAGAGGCTTGAGATCTATTTGCTATTTCCAACTTTTCTCACCTTCTTCTTTATAAACATTGTTAAATATTAACTTTGTAAGAAATGACATTGATATGTAACTAAACTAACACAACCTTGAATATTGTGCTCTTCAAATAAAGTGCAAATTAAGGCTAAGTTGTTGCTAGAATAGAGGGAGATTTACTGGATTATACGATACTGTTTGTTCTTTCATTATTCCTACCCTTTATTGTGATGCACTTTTATACTTTTTGAAACTTTGAATTGATGATGTTGTATGATTGTATTTGATTTTTTTTTTAAATGACAATGCCGTTGTGTGTAAACGTTGGCATTTGATTTGAGTCCTTCTATTGTTATATTTGATCTTTTCAAAGGTAGGCGTTGTTGTTAAATAACACTAAAACACACTACACATACCGAATAAATCACTAGCCATTTTATCTGTCACATTGGTCAAAGTTACGTACTGGTTTCGTCCTCTGAATGCAAAACCTCTCTATATATATGCGTGGTTTCCAACAAAGAACATAAGTTGCAGAATTTACTTTTGAGACAGTGACGTAAAACCATCGTAGGATTATCAGAATGACGTACTACGCATTGAGATTCACTGAGCAATGTCTCATAAACAGTTGAACCGATGACAAATGCAGTGTTATTGGAAAGAGACATTGCTACATTTAATACCGAGATTGCTCAGTCACTACATTACGACTTACGCTCCATTGTATCGGAACCGTTAACATTTTAATTAGCATTAGAAAATAAATAGTTGTTGTTTTGTTTTTTGGCTTTGATATTGGTGTTTCATCGTAGCGTGATGTTTCTGTCAAATCACCCAGCAGAAATACAAATAGAATGTATTATTCATAATTATGGCAAGGTTTCCAGTGGATACAAAAGTCGTATAATGGGAAGGGATTTAATTTTTGCTTGTTCTAAAGAAATTGTTTTATCATTTGTAAAAAAAATGTCGCTAACAAAAGTCTTGCATGCAAGGGACGATTTGTATATATTCAAACAGGGCAGTCTGATAGCCAAAACTGATGCATCATCTTTAATTTAGATTTATTGCATTGAATTGTTTTCGTAATTATCGAAACTTGCAATACGTAAACCAATATTATTTCTTAAATAGTACTTCGTATTTGGTTATCCGCTAATTTGAAAAAAAAAACAAGACCAATTCACATTTCATCTTGGCTTATGACCTTGGCGATGTATTTTGCCTGATGTGAAGGAACAAAGACATGTCAGCTTATAAAGGCTTTACGATGACCTCATCATATGAAAAAAGATTCGGCGTACTCTTTACTTTTACAATTTGACCGAAAAAGGCGAGCTTTTGTGTCCCCTGAAAAAGTGACGTAATCAAAATACGCCTTCGTTCCTTCACGCCGTTGATTTGACTCTACTATAAATCGATACTTCCTATTTGATTCTATTGTGTTATACAAATGCCTTGTCACTTGTTTCTCAAATCTTGGTTGTTGATTAATATTCAATGTGACAAGGCGTGACCTTTCGGACTTGGTTCAATAACGTCACCCCTTCCGGTATTGCCAAAAAGAATCGGTGTAATTTTTACTTTCACAATCTGACCGGAAAAAGTGAGTTTTTATCTCCCTGAAAAAAGAGCGTTATCAAAATCCGCCCTGGTTCCTTCTATGAAGAATTTAAATATACATATTATTTGTCGAAATAAAATTCACCCCGAGTTTTGCTAAGAGATAAAATCAAGTCGTTGTTTTTTCTTTGTTTTATCCTATAAAACGCAAGAGGAAAAATCTCGGTTAAGTTGGTACTCTCATTTAGTTTAATCGCCTGTATCGTATCGTATCTATCAATTTATTTATTATCTATATTATGTATACAGTCTATTTTTCTTTCCATTTTTATATATCTCAATCTTTCTATCCATTTGTCAATCAGTCGATCTTTATTCATCTGCAACAGTCACGCTCTAGCCCTTTTTGTTTTACTTTGTCTTGTGACAGTGTGCGACCAAATGTAATCATTGCCAATATCCATTTGGCCAGGGAATCCTAATTTTCTCTTTTAATGTACCCGAATTTCAATTTAATGAACACTTTGAACCCTGACCTTCTGAACCTAGAATGACCCAAACCATGGGATCCTAAGCAAAAAATGAGCGCTGTTGTCAAATGCCACCTTTTGAACCCATGCCACCGAAATTTCGATGGAGTGCTTATATCACTGTTCCCCTAGCCACCGTAATTTCAGTGTAGCAATGGCTGATGTGTAGTGAGTCCAACTGTTTATTTTCGGATTGTAATTTCATTAGTTTTAGACCCGACATTGCTGCACCAAAATTACGGTGGCTCAGGGAACAATAACATAAGCGCTCCACCGATATTTCGGTGGCATGGGTTAAAAAAACGACGAATTGTGGATCATCCGTTGAAATCTAGAATGGCGCTACGAAAAAGAATTGACCAACGAGAAAGAGTTTTGTACGGCAAGGTCAATGAACAATAAATATTCATATTCATAAAGGATATACGCTGTAATATAAGGGTTATGATTTACTTGCTTTCAAGATGAGAAATTGACACATGTCCTATCAATGTTATGAGATGGGAGTCCTCTCTGTCTTGGTTGCGCTGACCTTCAATCCAGGTTTAATTGTATCTTTGTAAAGGGGCCACATGTTTTAAGCTTACTCCCATTTCAACAACAACAACAACAACAACAAAACGTTCTCAAGTTGTTAATTTTAAAAGCCCTTTTCGGCACAGAAAGGTAGATTAAAATGCAATTTAACGGGTTTTGCAGATTTCACGTTAATCTCCATGGCAGAGCCATGAACACTAAAACGTCCAGAGGTAAAATAGATTTTGCACAGGCGGGATTTCAAAGGCGGCCAATTCTCTTTATCAAACCTTAGGTCTGACATCAATAGACTTGAAGATTCCATGGCAAGGCTTTGAAAACAGCGAAATAATATCAAGACAGCATTGGAACCTTGGAAACGGAAGGATCGCTGCCTAGAGGCAACAAGATATGTTATCACTCGACTCCCCCCCCCCCTCCCCCCTCCTCCAATCCCCCACCCCTTCGCAGTGTTTGCTCTGCGCCGACATTGGACTGGGCCCAAAACCAGTATGTGAGGAAAGAACCCACACAAAACATTCTTGTTCTTGGCAGTGATTATTTTGTTAAATAATGTGGCTCTGTGAAATAGAGTGAAAAAGTTGGCTGTCAACGAAGCTCCAGGAGATCAAATGAAAAACGGATTTGCAAATGCATTTGAATGTGTGTGGGCAATTTATCTTTTTCTTCGTGGTTGTATCAGGAAGTGGGCAGTGATGATCCTCCACAGTTTATCTGCCTCTCCAAACAACTTAGCATGAAGGTCTGTATTTGCTGTCCGATTTATATCTTAACATACTTTCCACCCACACTGCATCACTTCATCACATGGTAAAATAAAATGAAATATGATAGGAAGCTTCTGGGATTGGACAAGAATGTAAATAAAGATGCTAAGCAAGGTAACGTCTTGACAGTGGAAGGACGGCACGTATCTTGGATACAGTTCCTTATGGTGATCTTTTTGTGTGCCTTCCTTTGATTTGTTTATACCTCAAGTATTTTTATTTCTGGGACCCAGGAATTCATTCTCATTCGGTGATTTTGGGTCTTGTTTTGCTTCTTTTGGTAATGACGTCAAAGTCCTATCGTTTCGTTGACCTTGTGTTTGCTATGATTTCATATCGTACTTTCTCTTAATGGTAAGATTTTGTTCAGGTTTGGATCGTATGTCTGGTGCGGACACAATCGATCAAAGTCTGTCGTATTGCTGCCTTCTCTTATCAGAAACATTTACCAGGGATTCGAGTCTTGTTCATCTTTAGATAGGCTATCACCCGTGATATCTACACTTTAAAACAGATAACCTTTTTTCTTTCTTAATCATTTACCTTTTGTACCTTTCGGTGTCAGGCTTATGTGTTAAAATAACTTCCTCCACTGATTTTTATCACTAGTCTTTCTTTTTGCGTCGGTTAGTTTACATCCTCTTTTTTCTACAACTGAAATAACCTCATTCCAAATTTTCCTTGGCCTACCTCTGGGCAATTTACTTTATTGCATACAGTCAAATACTTTTTAAAGGGATTCTTTTATCGTTCATCCGGTTTAAGTGTCTAAACCAATTGATTTCTTTCCATTCTTAACTGTCTGTTTTAACTTTGTCTCTGATTGTGGTATTTCTTATTTTGTCCCTTATTGTTTTGCCTATTGCTCTTCTTAAAAAAAAACATTTCTGCCGCTTGCAGTCAACTTTTATCTCTGCAATCTAAGGTACAGGATTCGCTTTCATATAACGATGAACCTTATTTGCTATTACGCCCAATGTGGTAAATTCTCCCATTTCTTACCTAGCTGAGGAGGTGACCACAAGTGCTACATTAATTTGTTTATTGACCTTGATTATGATTTATACTGCCCACGGTGTTAATAAAGAGTTTAGGACACAGTGGGCTGATCAGCTGCTAGTCTGAAATTCTTTGATCCAGAAGATTTCCAAACCTGTGTTCAGCCATGCTTGGTGGTCGGGGTGCATGGATTTACACCGGGTATCTTGTGTATCTTTTATGGCTGAACATGGCGTTGGCCCCAACACTGCTTTGTGTGGTATTAATGGGGTTCGATCAAACAAACAAACAAACTTATTTGCTAATAAATTGGTCTCGTTGTGTAAAAAAAGACGAATTATTCTCACATTCTCACATACTTGTGGCCATTTAAAAAACATAGGAGGTGTTTAGACAAATGGTTATTATATATGGACAGAAGAAAGAGTGTATTCCAGCTGGCACTGATGTCATCTCCTGGTCACACTGTCAACGGACTTTCAAGGCACATATAGATTAAATTAGCCTTCTGCATACCTACAAAAAAGTTTGAAGTCTAACGCCCTTTTCAACACAAAAAGGTCATATAAAAGGTGGTTCAACAGAACTTGAAAATATTCCACGTAAATCTCAAGGGCAGAGCATGAAAACTCTGAAAGGACCAGAGAAAAAAATTCCGCACCAAACAGGATTCGAACCCCGGTCGTCCTCGTCCGAAGTCGAATGACTTAACCACTGAGCTAGGGACGCCCGCCTTGTCTGCATACCTCTGACCTAGAATGATTAGATGGTCTTCGTCGCAGCGATGGACGAAACAACATCATGGACAGATTGATACGTGATACATGACGAACATTGATCTATTCATAGCATTTGTAATTCAAAGAGATTGTCCCTCAATCATCCGGGACTGTTCCTCTAGCTGTAGCGTTATAGTAAATTGGTAGGGCTAGAATGGGATGGGATGTATTGCTACTCCATCGTGGGTTATTCGTTTTATTGGAAATTGGTTCGAGTGAAAAATAAAGTGTAAAGTTCTGTCTGGATTTGATGCTTGAACAATTTCAAATTATTGATTTCTCCATAACGGATGTTGGACACGTGCCATCATGATATAACACATCGATGTATTATAAACCCAAAACACGACTCCTATATGGTGCAGTGGTAAACACTCGCTCACGGATCGGGAGGACCACATTTCGAAACCCGGCCAGGTAAAAAAAAATCAAAAGGCATTTTCCGTCTGAATGGGTTCAAGTCCTATCGGACATAGACAATAAACAGGAGGTCTTGCTTCTAAGATGATCTTGAAGTGTCGAAAGGGGCGTAAAACTTTTACCTGAAATAAAACCCAAGGCAGAGATGACCACAATGCGCCTTTTATATTGACTTTTCGTCATGATTATTTATCCAACACCATGTAACCGGCTCATGTGAATTTTTTTCTTCATTTTTTTGTGTATTCATAGACTGATGAATTGAAAGAAAAATTACTTTAAATCCAGTAAAATGACCTGCTTTCAAAAAGCGGGTAACGTCCTAAAGAAAAAGAACATCTGGCTCGTGTGCCTGGTTGACACAACACTTGACTTGTTACCAAAAGGTAGCAAGTCGAACCTCGCCTCCTCGTGCCAAGGTAGATCAAGGAAACTTGACTTTTCTTCGTAGGCCGAGCACACAGGGTGTGTCAGCGACGGCCTCAGAGACTTCGTGCATGTAATTATAAATCTCTCTCTAAATATATGCGTTTTGTCAGGGCATGTGCAAAATGCGTTTTGTCGAAGCACAACCGCCATTTCCTTTCTAGAATATTCATATAAAGCCAAAGCGTTTTGAAAAAAGTGTGTTTCGAAAGCGTTTTGTAAATCAATTTGCTTAACTGTCTTTCTAGACTATAAGGGATCTTAAATAGATATGTCACAAGTTAAAGATAGAATCATTGTAAGGAAATATAGAAAATGAAAAATTCGCATCAAAATGAAAAGAATGCGTTTTGCTGGATCACCACTGCAGTATTATATCATGAGGTCTGAAGTGTTTAGTTAAGGAATATATATTTGTATGAAAGAAGCTAATACATGAGATATTTAGATAACCAAAGGGTAAGAAGCAAGGGGCGTCGAAATGCAACGTATGAAAATACAATTTGTTTTAATTTTGCAACCATAATGGCTTTGTCTCCTTACAGGAATGTTTCAAGGACGGGACCACTGTGTACTCTTTTTTTGTTTCCCTTCTTACACTTTTAACATATCGGCAACCTAAAAAATGAGGGATAAGGCCCAAATTAGACAGGATAAGCCAAATTGTGTCGTGGCCTTTTGCCGGTGATGGTGCAAGACGTTTGGCCCAGACGCCACGTTACAGCTTGGCTTATTCTGTTTCATTCGCGCCTAACTTGACAAACATGTCCTTGTTGGCCGGGTAACGATTATACTTTGAAGCCATTCATTAATCAAGGTAAAATTTACTTACTATAAGTTATTCGAAACCACAACCCTTTAGTTGAATAATAAACCACCGTGCACACACTACTTAATTTCAAAATAGCAGACGTGTAGTTAAACTAATACTCGAAGACGTGTGTTGGAGTTATGTAGTCAACGTTGCAATGAATACAGTAATTAAGAGATGAAGGACGATTCGTGCGGATATCCGTGTGGATTAACACTCGTCAAGTGAGACAGTGTTTGGATGTCTTTGTGCTTAATTAGGGTTAAAGGGGATCCTTAACGTTACGATGGGTGTAGCCTACAAAAGACGTTTCACCCCGGTCCTCAAGATAAAAGTGACACAATAAAAGTGTATATTTCTTTCAATATTGAAAAATGGAGCACTCGTTTCATATTTTAGACGCCACTTTTGTTCTTTAAACTAATTGACTGTACCGAGAGGCGAAGGAAACGTCCTTCATATCTATGCGAGGGCAAGCCACTGGTTACGATAAACATTGCGTCTTTGTGGTTAGCATTATTGCACGACTTGCTATATGTACTATTTACAGATACTATGAATTACCAAAAAAAAAGCGGCCATATTTCTTTTTATGACTGTGACTCTAAACTCAAAACGTTACATTGATCTTTTACGACAAACGTATCTCCTTGCTTTAAGAAGGAATAAAAACATTGACCATCAAAATGTTTGTTTTATGCAAGACGGAGCACAGACTCACACAGCCAATTTAACCATGGCAATTCATACAGGACAAGTTTGGGGATCGACTGCTATCACGAAGAGGGTCATTCCGTGGCCACCTAAACTAGTCCTGACGCGATAATATTTTATGCGGATACTTAAAAGAGAGTATACATTACTACGGTCCCCTTAACGCTTTCTGATCTAAAGCAGAACATCACTGGAGAGACACGAGCGAACACAGAATACAATAAGATTGCGACAATTTAAAAAAGATGTTGTCTTACGTTTGTGAAAGTGACGATGGATAGTTTGAACATATCATAAAGTAATAGGTATGCAAATGAAACAGGTTTTGAATGCTCTACATTATGATGTAAAGTATACTTGAAAAGCTAGGTAAACAAAAAAGTTATTTCAAAAACAAATAGAGCCGCTTTTTTGGGGACACCCATATGAATAAGTGTTTACTTAAATCCCTGCAGTTGTGAGCTGAGTGCTCTTAAAATCGCAATGCCATTGTTATCATGCAGCTTGTCTTTTTCAGTCATTCGGGCTGCATCTGTCTAGAGTGTGTTGTGAATTGTTGTTTGTGAGGGGAGGAGCTGCATGGAGCCTGTGTTCCGGTTCCGGTTTTTATTTTTACTGAAGCATGTTGGGGCTGGAGTATGAAGATAGTGGTGTGTCTTTCGAGTTGGTTGATTCAATGTTTCTTCCAATCATTTGACAGTAGTCAATCACTGTGGTATTACTTAAGCTGCCTACATATTTATCACATAGTATTCTGTTACAAAAAAGTTGTTGTTAGATCGATTTCAATAATGTTTTTGATTAAACCAAAACCCTCTTTCGATTCTCTTTTCTCTCTTTTTCTGGAAGTGTAAGACACTATTCTAATAGCTTGTGGGTTTTCTATTTATACCACCCTGTGCTTCTATCCATGACAAACTCAAAATGTTTAAATCATAACTCCTACAGTTTGTTATTATTGTTACCTCAAATACACTAGATCTCTCGCGAGTATTTGGTGAATAAAGATCAAGATAAAAAATAGTGCACAAATCAAAACAGCTCAAAAACTCAAAATAATTTGAGCAGACAACAACAGGAGTGTAAAAATGAGATCAAACAGTTACATGTGTCTGTATTAACCATTTTTATTTTCAAAAAGTGAGTCCCAGACTTTCTTTGTAGATTTGATATAAAAATGCTAAAGGTGACAATATTTGTTTCAGACAATTATTCCCTATTCCATTTAAGGTGGATTTTGTCATAACCCGAATTTTGCAAGTGAAGTTTGCAAGCGAATTTGCATCTGTCAAAAATTGGTTCGGATATAAGGAAACCCATTTTTAGGGACAAACAGCTATGAGAGGCTGTCAGAACTCATGCTCTAAGAAACGATGACAGAGGAAAAGTAGTATCATTGGTCATGACGTAGATATAATGTGTCGACTGTCCAACCTCAATCTTGTCATGATTCTTCTAAAACATAAGATCAACTAATCGCAGTGTTCAGAGTTCAATTCAGGCCATTGAATTGTATATATATCATCAGCTGCTCGTGTGAAATAGATGAAGATACAAAGTTTGACGTGTGCACAATGGATACCAGTGGCAGAGGTCCAGAAAGGGAGTGACCCATGACCCGGAAGAAAAGACGCGCATTGGATCACAGATGTCGAGAACGTTGACAATAGAGAACTTGTCTGGGGTCAATCATTGAATAGCATTCGGTCTCCTTTACTTTCTGGAAATATATAGAAAGAATGTTTTAAAAAGATTGGCCTTAAATCCATTTGTTCAGTATAATGGTAGTGGTAGTAGTAGTAGTAGTAGTAGTAGTAGTAGTAGTAGTAGTAGTGGTAGTAGTAGTAGTAATAGTAGTAGTAGAAGTGGTAGTAGTAGTAGTAGTGGTAGTAGTAGTAATAGTAGTAGTAGTAGTAGTAGTAGTAGTAGCAGTAGTAGTAGCAGCAGCAGCAGTAGTAGTAGCAGTAGTGTTATTTTGTTTGATCGAGCCTCATTGATACCACAGAGCAGTGTTGGGGCCAGCCCTATGTTCAGCTACAGAAGATACCCGCCATAAATGCAGGCACCCCGACCACTAAACACGACTGAACACAGAGCCGGACTCTGTTTGGCTCAGAGAGTTTCAGACAAGCAAGGGAACAGTAGTAGTAGTAGTATTAGCAGTAGTAGTAGTAGTAGTAGTAGTAGTAGTAGTAGTAGTAGTAGTAGTAGTAGTGCAGTAGTAGCAACCTTACTTAGTAGCAGCAATAAGAGAAGTAGTAGTAATAGGGGTTGTGGTGGTAGTGGTGGTAGTAGTAGTGGTTGTTGTAGTAGCAGTAGCATTATTGTGGCGTTAGTCTTTGTTGGTCCTAGTAGAAGTAGGCTTTATGATGATGGTGATGAGGATAATAGTGATGGTGGTGGTGGTAGTGGTGACGATGATGATGAAGCTGATAATGATGAAGATAATAATAATAATAATAATAATAATGACGAAGATGATGATGATATAATGATGATGATGATGATGATGATGATGACGACGACAATGATGACAATGTGATGATGATTTAAGCCTGCATTGTTATTGTCGATTCTGTTCTCTGTCCTTGCCTGGGGGCTACCACTGTTGTGCTGTTATATTGGAAAGATAAATAAAGTCGCTATTGATTAGTCAATACATCTGCACCCTAACGGTTAGCGTGGGTAATCATGACGAATGGTATCGTCGTACACATACTATAGTTTGTTTTGAAATAGTTACACATCTTTGCCTCTCTCATCAATAGGGATGTCTACGGAAACGGATTTTCCCGATTTATACCTATTCAATCCTCTTCTTCTATTTTTATCTTCTTGGGAAACCGAATTTAGAATACATCCTGATTGTACAATAACATAATATTATAATACATGTCATTTTCATGGATTGAAATGTTTCTACTCAAGGATTATTACTGTACATGTTGCTGATATTGCTGAGGATTGAGGAATGACACGGGAGAACGAGATTCACAGGAGGGCCACATATCAGTAATCCAACACTTGTAGACGCTTTCATGAAAACCTCTGCCCTCTGGGCATCGAAATCAGCCTGTAAAAATGCAATGAAAGGGTATGCAAACTTTATAAATGTGAATATCTGCGTAGCCTTTCTTTTTCTTTTTCTATTTCTTCTTCTTCTTCTTCTTCTTCTTCTTCTTCTTCTTCTTCTTCTTCTTCTTCTTCTTCTTCTTCTTCTT
>JARBEQ010106437.1:3722-13876 GCA_030265355.1 Tritonia tetraquetra | reverse complement strand
CTTCTGTCTTCTAACTGTTTTCCTATCCCCTTCTTATCCTGTTACCATGTGCCAGGATCCAAGGTTTGAAGGACCTTCCTCCCTTGTTGTACTAACAAAAGATGAGCTCTTGGACGAAGAGTCGAGATTGAGATAGTTGTAGGAGTTAATCTAGTTGAAACCGGGACCATACCCCACGCGATATTGATATGGATACGTTCGTACCAAACCAGAATGAATAAGTTCAAGTCCCACACTCCCTTAAAAACCCAATTGTCTTTCCACCAAAACGCACACAAAGCCCAGTCATCCAATCCTTCCAATCCCCTCATACCCTTTGAAAAACCCAATTTTTTTTCCGTCTTCCATTCCCCTAAACACACCTTTTACAAAACCCAATCGCTCAATCCACCAACGGCCTCGCCACACACACACACACACACACACACACACACACACACACACACTCTGCCTGCAAAACCCACCATTTCATCCACCCCCCTTCCCGCCCACACACTTCCCTTACAAAACCCAATCGTTCATTCCACCATTGATTTCATCGTAACCCCCACCCCCTCTCACGTCTCCATTTTTTTCCAATTTCCTCCATCCCTTATCTCATTTGCCACGGGGACACATCCTGTTCTCTAGCGTCTCCCTTTGTCAGATCGTTTCCAATCTGCGACACATCACTTTCATTCTCTCTCCCCTCATCAGTCATCAACCCATTCACCTCTCATCTCACTCTCTCTCCTTCTGTCTTCTAACTGTTTTCCTATCCCCTTCTTATCCTGTTACCATGTGCCAGGATCCAAGGTTTGAAGGACCTTTCTCCCTTGTTGTACTAACACAAGATGAGCTCTTGGACGAAGAGTCGAGATTGAGATAGTTGTAGGAGTTAATCTAGTGGAAACCTGGACAATGCCCTCACGCGATGTTGATATTGATATGTTCTTATCAACCATAATGAATACATACCCAGTCACTCATCTCTACAAGTCTCATTTAATCGAAATATGCCCTTAAGAGTCACCAGGGAGTGCCAATTAAGTTGTACTTTTAAAAAGCAGCAGAATGACATCTGGGAGTCATGAGCCAAATGTGGTCCGACCCCTTTAGAGTGTAAGAAGGTAAGGGCCGAAACACTTTTCTGAAGGGGGGTGTCTTTTATCCGAATACGTTATGTTCTTGCTCTCCATAAGAGTTTTTTTGCCACTCATGGGACCAAAGCTTGAACCGGATTAGGTACTGTGATGCTGACAATGTCACTTTCTGGACAAGTCACTGGTATCTATTTTTTCATCTGGGTCATGTGAGGCCATCATAACTGCTTCTAGCCCGTCGTCATCGTCATTTGTTGTGACAACCACTTCGTCTCATCACTTATTGAGTTGACCTCACATTGTATTCCGTTTAAATTCATAACCCCGAGTATAATCTCTATCAGTGCTATTTCACAATCATTTCTCAATATTCTGACTTCGAAGCTAAGGCTATCCGACACAGTATCATTTATATAAACATTCCATCAATTATTTAGTTATTATTTAGGAGGAGAGGTGATCAATTGGTTAACTCTTTGAATACCACTGTCCAAAAGGGTTGGACGACAATACATTTTGGAACGTCGAGACGGCTACAGATGTGTTGGCCAAAATGGACCTCACAACCTTCCTATTGCTCCTACACGTAAGTATTAGGCATCAAATGAAAGAGAATTGAGTATAGAATTTTGTGTCTCCGTTACAGTTTTCAGTATAAAGGTGCTTTGATGACTGTGAAACCGGCTAATGAACCAGCGATGAACCGGTCGTTGGCAGTTAAAGGGTTAATACATCGAATTTGGTTCGACCCCTGACGCTTCTTTTTCTTCTTACTCCGATTGCCTAAAAGTTGGTAGATAGACCAGCCTCCTGTCAAAAAAGTGTCAAAATATCACTTTTCTGCTCCAAAACTGAAACCGAGCCATGCACCAGCTTCATGTGCCTATGAACATACATTTTAAAAAACTAAACCATCCATTCATCTATCTATATCCCTTTTAGTCTGTATCAACCTATATTCCCTAAAAATGTATCCATTAAAGTATCCATGACTCTCTAAACCCAGATATCCATCATCCACAAATCCATAAAACTTTCAACCCCCTCCCCCCACACACACTTGGACCGCCATTTCTCCAATATTCCACCGATCCACCGATTCACCCTATCCACTCTCCATCCACCCATCCACCCATCCACCGAATTAATCCACCCGTCTAACCATACCGCTCCATTCCACGAGGAGATTTCTCCCCTCACATCTAAGAAATTCCAACCCCCAACCCCAGCCCGCCTCACCCTGCGCTCTCTGTCCAATTTCACCATTTTCATCAATCCCCAATCCATTTTCCTCCCCGAGGCATCCCGAGGAGAAAAAGGAATTAAGATGCAGGGCTTGCTAAACCCGTAGCATGATCAAATTTGCCCAGCATTCCAGCGGGCCGATAGCCTCATTTTCGCGTTTTCAATAAGATGCCGGGACGTTTCTACAAGACGACCTCATCAACACATTTCCCTGTCTTTATTCTTTTTTTTTTTATTCCTCCCAGCCATTTTTCATGGAAACTCACCTAAATGGGACTGCCAGGGGAAGGGAAATACATTTGTTTATTGTTTTTATAGGGGTGTGTTTTATATGTCTATGAGAGAGAGAGAGAGAGAGAGAGAGAGAGAGAGAGAGAGAGAGAGAGAGAGAGAGAGAAAGAGAGCTACAGGAGCGAGATGGAGCGAGATAGAGAGAGAGGGAGAGGGAGATAGGATGATAGCTACAGATTGATAGATAGATAGAGATGGAGAGAAAGCGTGTGAAGAGATTGAGAGTGAGTGAGAGAGAGAGAGAGTGTGAAAGATGGAGAGAAAGGGAGACAGGGAGTGAACAAGACTATAATGTTTGTTCTGTCAGTTTGTTTACTATCAGTTTGTCTATCTATCTATCTGCCTATCAATTCATTCATCTATCTATATATGTGTCTATCAAGCTAGCTGTGTGTCTGTCTATTTATATATCCATTTCCCCATTCAAATTTATCTGCCTATGCACACATCTATCCATCTTTCCTGTTATCTAATTTTATGTCTCATGATGATGAGGACGACGTTCGAATTCTGACCAGCTCAAAGACTTTAAAATGTATTTTTCGACAGTGTGGGTTCAACGTCCAATCAGAGTTGGACTATATAAACATGAGGTCCTGCCTCTGAAATTCCCCTCAAGTGTGAAACGAACATGATTATAGTCGATTTATTAATACTTCATATTTCAGATGTTCACTAAAATGTTCTTATACTTATAAATTACTGATCCCTGTTAAACTTTCGAGGCGTGTCACAAACACACCTACTCAATCATATGATTATGTCAAAGTAACTAACACAGTATTTATGTGAATTTGACAAGATTGAGGAACTATATTTTTTAATGTAAAGTGTTTTATAGTATAAGTATGTCCGTGAGAGACTTTAATGCTCATGGGGCCGGAGCTTAACCAGGTTTCGGTAGCGTGAAGCGGACAAGTGACAATTTGTCACGTTCTGGATAGGACGTTGGTATATCGCGAAATCCTTTCACAAGACTCGTTTGAGAATTGATACCCGTTTCTACACCTGGGTCGAGTGAGGCAAACGGAGTGTTTTTAGATAGTGAGTTGCTAAGGTGTTAAAAACTAACAACTTAAGCAATGTTTCACATCACATTGTCTATAACAGGTTGCCATCGGATAAAAGAGAGAGTATTGAATACGTGGGATGTTTGCGTCAAAGCGGTGGTAGACATTTCCCCATCCCAGCACCCCTAGATCGATGAGGAGACGTCGGAGCCATGAAGAAGAAAGGAAAAGAGCGCGGCTGATTTGAACGACCTGTCTGGTTTTGGCAGCTTTTGGTACAAGCAAAGTAACCCTTCCCCTTCTTCAACACTTCTCCCTTCTTCAACACCCCTCCCTCCTCAACACCCATCCCTCTACAAAGACCCCTCTCTCCTCAACACCTCTCTCCTACTCCATTCCCTTCAACCATTTCCAAAAAGCACCAACACTAGTATAATGATGCCCGCTCGACTGACTTAATCGATTCGAGTATATTTCTGTTTTGGTGAAATAAATCTCGAATAACACCATGATTGATAATATAATATAAAATTGTGACTTTTGGATTCCCTGGAAATTGAAAATTGTATGACTTGTCAAAACAAAATATAAATCAAATTTGATAGTGTGTCTCTGAGTTCGTTTTTCACACAGAACGTTTATGTAAAAGACGGGCCTCTTTGGTGAACGTCTGTCTTTGATAGAATTTGAAGATTCTTTTTTTTTATTTTTTTGGCAAACCATGAAAGGTTTGGTTGTTTGATTGGCCAGCCCTATGTTCTGCCATGAACGGCACACATGATACCCGCCATAAAAGCAGGCACCCCGACCGCCAAACATCTATGAATCCAATGTCAGGCAAGCAAGTGCATCCACAAATCTTTACTGGCACCATGGGCAATATACTGAGTAGTATCAATTAACGACAGGCCAATACATAAATCACTTGTGTGTACCCCCTCAGCAATTGATAAACACAGAGAGGTTCTACTACTCTGACAATGAAAGGTACCCATATTAATCTTCCAGATTTTTATCCTGAAAAGTTGTTAGTTTAACGTCCTTCCTTTTCAATACAGAAACAATATATCAAAGGGCTTTCGACAGAAGTTGCAAAAATGTCACGAGATTCTCCATAAGAAGGTCTAACGAAAATACCTGGCAGAAGACAGGATTGGAACCCAAGACTCCGCATCCAGTATTAATCCAAGACAGGCCAATAAACAAATTACTGTAGCCCTTGGGGATACTCCCTCAGCAATTGATATACACTGGGAGGTTCTATCACTCTGGGCAACCTTACACCGAAAGGTACTAAAAGGTTATTGATAAAGAAAGAAAGAAAGAACTCCAGAGGCTAGTGACGCAACCAATGCGCTACGGACACCCCTCCCCTTGATATCATTATATGGACTTAATGACTTAAGTAGTCGCAGGAAATTGAAAACACTGCTGTTGTTGGTTTTTTATTGTATTATATACATGTCGTAAACAAAAAAATAAATCAAGTTTGCAAATAAATCGGTCTCATTTGTTTTACACAGTGGGGTTATGTCTATGATGGAATTCATGTTATACACCCCTATAATTATGACGCTCATTGTGGGCTGATCCCCTGCTTGTCATAACGACTTAATCCAGAGTTCTTCCATCACTGTGGGCAGCAATGTTGAACGCGGAGCTGGCCGCAACACTGTTAAGGGGTATAATGCGGTTTGGATAACAAAACAAAACAAAACAAATCTGTCTTTGACAGAGCTTGAGATTTCATCAAGCAGTGTTAATATACTCTGCAAACAGTCCTAATTAATACAGTCTGCATTGGAGGCACCTATAGCGAAACTGATCGCACTGAGCTGGTCAGCGAAGTCAAGCAACGACGGTCGTGGTTAGTACTTGGATGGTGGCCACTGGGGAACGCCATAGTCCAATCGTTCGGTATTGTTTCCTGGGATAAGACACTCGACTGAGGACAGAGAAAGATCTTGTCAAAATGTTAGCACTGTAGCGCCTTACAGACAAATTGCACTGTATACTCGTCACGGAGTTGAGAGCATACCGGAGTGCAAAGGCCTGCCGGGGATAAACGAAACATTGTAAAAACCAAAGCGTATGATATGAGTCGATGTTCGGTTGAAATGATTTTTATATAAAGTACAAGCGAGGATTTTACCTAAATTCGGTTGTGTTGACGTCAACACAAGCATTTCAACGCATGAGTTAAACTGAATGCACACCCCCGATCATTCAATGTATCTATAAAAACAAAACGTATCAGCTGATTTTTGTTTTGTTGTGATTGCATGCAATTGTTGGATTACCCATGTTGCCATTCGACCCAAGGTTCGTTCTTTTACTGTGGCAGACTTGTAATTTATAGGAATTAAACCCAAATTCATGCATGATACACGGCGATCAATGACTTTGGTGTAGTCCAACGGTTCTGTTGACTTTGGATTTGTTGATCTTTTCCCGGCTCCCTCAGAGACATCAACCTTTAAGCGTAGTCAACTGTAATTTATAGATATGCGCTGGGGTAGACATGTGCTATTACGCCACTGTGGGGAATTCCGACACCCCTCGCCTGATAGGAGGCTGTTGTTTACGAACATAGTGTTAGTCTCGGGCCTTTTCCTGGAAGTCTTTTTGTCCTCCGTAAAGGGAGTGCTATTTTCCTGAACGGGGTGTTTATACTGGGTTTGAAAGACTGCCTTCCGCGAAGGGAGTGTTTCTTTCCGGGGGGAGGGGGGGATGTCTTTCCCCCTCTACCGTCAAGGGGTGTCGGAATTCTCCACAGTTTCGTAATAGCACTCGTCTCCCCTATACGTGCTCTCGTTTCGTTGCGTCCATGCATATACTACAGATAGGACACCCTGTTTATTGGAACGCAAGCACAGGATGCTGACCATGTTCTGGATACCACCTCCAGAGAAGAACCATCTGGCCTGTTACTATCCCACTCCGGATAAAGTGTTACGGATCTACCCTGGAGAGCCTGAAGACCATCGAGTTTCTGCGCCAGATTGGGGTCAACCCATGAAGAAGACTGCATGAGGGAACAAAGAAGAAGAATAAGAAGGATACTCTTTTTGAACGACATGTATCGCAAAAGGCTGCAGGATAGCACCGTACACATATCTCACCGTCAGAGTAACATTTCTAACTCCATCAGCTCACTTTGTAGAAACCAATAATTTTGACTGAAAGCCAGTCCCTCTTTTAACATACGGAATACACATTTTCCATTTGCTAAGCGAGAGATGTGACACACAAAGGTTACGTATACTCGTGTGGGAAATGTGAAATACCACTGGACAAGAGCGTTAGAGAATGAATTCGATGTTTTAACAGGAATCGAGCCAACGCCTGGCTGCATGCTACAGCATCTGGCCAATATGAGAGAGACACATCCATACCGATAGAGCTATTGTGACATCTTCAAGAGTTATTCTGATTTATTTTCCTCATTAACTTGATTTTCTAGCTCTACCAAATATTGAAAATGTGAATCCCCACCAAGAGACTGTTATCACATGCTGGCTAGAGCAGGTCGAGTCTTGATCTTTAAACTGCTCACTGAACACAATAGACTAAACCAACTTACAAACTGAAATTTGCTCTAAGTCCACTTCGCATTGTGGTCAAGCAGAGGAGAACAAAACATATTCTATAGACATGCAGGTTATTTGGGGCATATAACTGTAGACTATTCAATGTCCTGCAGGCAAATTACCTGGCCCAAAGAGGAGTTCCTCAGTGTAAAGTAGTATCTGGGTCTGGAGGACCTATGGTGAATAGTTGCATTTATCAGGTGTAGCCAACAGTATCGTTATAAACAAGAAGAAAAATAATATTTTGTATTGAATTGTCTTCTATTCTGACCGAATCTATAATAAAGTAACGTATTTTTCTAATGACTGATAGAGCTTATACAATTTAGAGTGCCAATTCCATTTTCAATTCTGTCCTAAAAAAGTACAACAGATAATTGCCTAGGGATGCACAAAATGTTTTCTAACAGCAGGGAGCAAGCAACAACGTGTGGAATCCTTGCTGTCTGTGTCTGTAGATGTTTTTGTGTGCATGCGAATTTGTCTGCGCTTGCAATGACAAAAATAAACAAAAACAAAACAAAATAAAACAAAAACTGGTGGAGGATTAGATAAGTAAATTACCATGAATTTGTCCAGGGTGAATATAGGGTGGGTAAATGTGTTTGTCTAGTCTGGTCTTGTGTGGGCTTGTCAATACTGGGGGAAAACAAAATCTGCGACTGGCAAGCAGCATGTTTGTTTTGTGAATAATAGATTGTCAGTTTTGTGTTTGCTCCACTCCCGGCAGGGATACGTTACACTGTTTTACTGCAAATGTCCCACAAACAGTATTGTTTTGATTTAGTCTAGTCGGCCAGTAAGGAAGCGACTCTGTGGATAAGTTGTCTAGGGTCTACGGATCAAACCTCTTTTGTAAGGGCTTTGTATTTCTCTGTTGCACACGGATCTGACAATTCTATAATATCTACTCGCGCCGTGGATAGTCGAAACGGAACACGAGCCTTTTGGAATGGGATAAAAACGATTTGAGGTCTCATGTCTGTGTTCGATACGTTAATGATTCCGTGGAGCTCCAAAATCATGAGCTATATTATACGTGCAACTCCTCGAGTAGCATGAGGCGTCAATAGAGTTTATCCTGTGTCTTAAGATAGCCATCTCAACTTGATCCAAGTTCTCCCTACTTTCAGGGCTGATCACCGTGGTGTTTAGTTTAATCAATTAAATTGCGAATGTTTAATTGTGCTTGGTGGTCAGGGTGCCTGCGTGTTTATATGCGGGTATCTTGTGTGCCTTTCACGGCTCTGAACATGGGCCTGCCCCAACACTGCTCAGCGGTATTAATGGGGTTCGATCAAACAAACAAATGTTTATGACTATATATTAACGCTATTTGATATGTTTTAAAAATAATATTATTGGAGAAAACAGGGCCTCTAAGAATATTTTGATGTGAATGTCAGATGGGCACATGATGGGCTATTAAATGATGGACGATCTGATTTGGTTAAAACGAAATCCCTCCGGCAAATGACAACACAACAATAATGTGTCAAGTTGTATATTCATTTTATGGCCAGGACTGTTCAGTAAGGAGGACGTGTGGTTTTCTTTCGATGTAAAGGGTAAAAGCTTTAATAGTGAGGAGTGCATGAGTTATATTTAAAAAACACGAAATTGCAACATTCAACAATTAGAATTATAACGATGATATAAGAAAACGAAACAGGAAATCGAAACTGAATATGTGTTAAGGGTGTTGCTTAGCAACAGGCAGTGCAATGGTGTTATTAATTCTTACAAATCTCAGACAACAAGTTTATCGTCTTTGATTCTTAATCAAAATAATAACACAATTTTTCTATGCATGCAGCAGAAAACAATGATTAAACATCTGTTTGAAAGTTGTGGACAATTGCTGTCTCATCTCGGGTGGGAAAATATTTTATATTACACAGAAAAGAAAGGATGAGTCATCAATTAGCGAGGAAACACGGGATTTTTTGGATTGGAAGCACACAAAAACAATTACCCCGACCTCTTAGGAAGTTGTTTGAAACTGCCTTTTATCCCGGTGAATATTTGAGTTTTAGTCCTGACATGGAAAAAGAACTCTTTTGTGGCCATTCAAATTCAAAGAAGAGCTCTTATTCAACATTATCATCTTTATCGCTGATGTTGTTTTCCTTTGTTATGTAGCAACGGAATGAACAGAAAATAAAGAAAGAGTCGGATCTTCGCAATGACAGATGTGTGACAGCGACAATAACTCTTCGACAATGACACGGGGACGCCATTCTGATCAATAGAATGGCGAAGGTTCCAATCCTGGCAAAGCCTGTGACATAATATCATTTTCTCCTGCCTTTGGATTTATGCTACGTTATTGTCGCAGTGTTCTTACATAGCGGAGGAGGTGACCACAAGGGCTACATTGATTTGTTTATTGACCTTGATTATGATTTATACTGCCCAGCGTATTGCTCATGGTGTCAGTAGAGAGTACAGGACACAATTGGCTGATCACCTCCTTGTCTGAAATTATTTGATCCAGAAGATTTCCAGCCCTGTGTTCAGCCATGGTTGGTGGTCGGGGTGCCTGGATTTATACCGTGTATCTTGTGTGCATTTTGTGACTGAACATGGGGTTGGTCCCAACACTGCTCTGTGATATTAACTGTAGCAGTATCACTATATCTGTCTTTGACCAGCCTTGTCCTTAACTATCTGGATAAGCGTCCGGCTGTCCAGGCCTGTCCATTCTTAAATGTTGTTCATCCAATACTTGTCTGCCTCCCTTCCTGTCGTCTTCCAGGATACCTGACAAAACTGTCTGTGGCAGACTGGTTGTGGCGGAATATTTGGCCAAACCATTCCTGTCACCGGTTGTCACAGTTTTGATAATCCCCCTTTGCAAACAAAGGAAAACTGCCCTTTTATGACACTATTACACTGCGGGGGGGGGGGGGGGGGGGGGGGGGGGGGGGGGGGGG
>JARBEQ010106436.1:0-23788 GCA_030265355.1 Tritonia tetraquetra | reverse complement strand
TTTGTTTGAAGCCGTATGGCGGGCGCTGAAATGACCTTTCTGTGTCGATAGAGCTCTAAAACAGCAACAAACAAACATAATGGGCTGATCACCTGCTTGTCTGAAATCCTTGGATCCATAGCTTTTCCAGTTCTATGTTTTGCCTCATGTGGGGTTTATGCATCATTTGGCCCCAGCACTGTATTTCATATTAGCAGGGCTTCATCAAACAAACAAGTTGGGGAATCCTTTGAGTGGTAGCAACCAAAAGCTATTGTAGTAGAAGTCACCGAAAGGTAAAACAGGAAATGACAAAGAAAGATACTATGCCTACCAGCTTTTATCAATCATATCTCAGCAACCGTTCAACCTATATGGATAAGTTTAGTGTCAAAGGAAAGAGAATTTGCTGCACTTAGCAATAATTAATAATACCAATATCTCTACATGTGTAAATTTAAACTTTTGTTCCACATAATGGGAGCAGTCACATATACAAACAATAGATTACACTTAAAAGTTGAAGTCACTTGAGTTGATCTTCTTTTGAGAACAAGAACAGATTTGACTTGAATTTAGATGCATGTCTACTGCAGTTGTTATACTTAATAAAAAGTAATGAATCATTGATCCTAACGTGCCAAAATCTCATGAAATGTTTGCCATGATGTTTGGCTGTGTTTTATGATAGTACAATTTCAAGAGACTTTTAAAAATTGAAGTTGGAAAAAAGTTCTACCAACTTAGAAGAGAATCGTTTCTTTTTGTGTGACAAATTAGAGCTGCGATCACTGTTGAATTCTTTATATACTGCATATTAATGATCTGTCTTTATCACCTATGAATGTTAAATGTAGATCCTCCTTCATTGGGGGCTGCTACGCAATGAAGAAGTAGAAGAACTGAGACAGAACGTAATGCGTGTTTATTACGGCTTGTATTTGAAAAATTACATTGTAATTGTAAAATTGCTGCAAAGAGGTTTGGTTTGGTTCTGTTTTGTTATCGAAACTGCATTATACCACAAAGGAGTGTTGCTGAAGACAGTGCTGGAAAAACTCTGTATCAGGTAGATAAGTTAAGCAAGTGATCATTCCACTGTACCTCGAACCTTGAATGGTACAATGAGTGTCACATTTTTAGGTGTTGCCCAAGTTTTGGTCATAACAATATTTACTGTTGCCTTGGTGGTAAGCCTCTCGGCTATAACAAAACTGAGCAGATTTTGCCACAGATTCAGATTCAAAGAAGTCCAGGGTTCAAATCCCGCTTGTGCAGGAATTTTTTCTCTGGTCCTTTCAGAGTTTTTATGGCTCTGCCCTGGAAATTCAAATGGAATCTTCAAGTTCTGTTGATCTGCCTTTGACTTTGATATATGACCTTTGGTTTGGAAACTTATTTATTTATTTCTTTCTATTTTTTATTTCAGATACTGGATTCAGCTGATGATAATGAACAGATCAGCAAATATTTTCATCCTGTGGCAGACCGTTAATTGTTTCAAATGTCAATTTGCTCAATGTTCCTATTAGAGTATGATAAACCCAAAGACCCATTTTTTAAATGGTTGCCAGTGAAGTCACTGAGTCATTTTTGTTACACAGATTGACCTGTTATTGTTATAGTAGATAAGCTTAAGTTGCAGTCACTTGAGTTGATCTTCACTTGAGTTGATTTTTTTCTTTGAAAACAAGCAAGTCATTGACTTAAATTCAGATGTGTTGACTTCCGATCATTCATTGTCTATATAAAGATAAAACGGACAAGTTGATTTTTGTTTCGTTGTGATTCCAAGGGTGCACTTACTAACCAACAATGTGAACATTGGCAACATGTTTGATCACCTATTTTATTATTCGACCCAAGCGTCTATCTTGTTCTATGACACAGACTTGTCATTCTGACTTGGTAAAAATCCATGCATGATGATATAAATTGTCGATGGCCAATGACCTTGGTGAAGTCCAACGGTTGTATTGATCTTTTTTCTACTCATCCCCAACATTTACTTAAGCGTAGTTGACTGTACTATATATCTGTAATTACTACATTTGTTGGGGGGTTTTTATTACCTTTCTCAAATATTTGTAATAAATCATTACTGATATTGCTGGATTCTTGTTTTATTTTCTCTTTCTGTATTTGAAATACAGAGTGTTATATTATTAGTCTAATATATAGACATGTTGACTCTATCACTCTATGGAAGAAACCTGTTGCTCCTGTCCAATGCCATAATTTTTGGATTTTGTTTTCTGACAGAAAATAGCACACAGTGGGCTGATCACCTGCTTGTCTCAATTTTCCAGCTCTATGTAATGCCACATTTGGGGTTTATGCTCCATTTGTTGCGGAACAGGGAGCTGGCCCCAAAACAGAAAATACTTCCATGTGCTAGTGCTGTTCCTAGGCATGGTTTGTGTCAGATCCTAACTGCAGTCTTTTAAGTTTTATGCCCTTAGCAACACATTATAGTATAGGTCTTATCAAAGGCGGGACCTCTGATTTATAGTCCATCTCTGATAAGACTTGATTCCATAAGGAATCCATAGGGTCAGAGCCATAAAAATGTGAGAAAATTCAGAGAAAAAAATCCCAACATTGCCGCCCGGTTTTGAACCCAGTACCTTCTCCTCACGAAGTCAAAGCATTACTGCTATGCTATGAAGCTTGCACTGCAGACTTCCAAAGTTCGTAAAAAAAATCTGTAAATATATTTTATTAGAAGTCACCAACAGTGGCAAATACTCAGTTTTTATCAATGACAGGGGGGGTGGGTACCCACAAACTTTCACCCATGGGAATTAATTGATTTCCAATGTTATGTTGTTTTCCTGCAAGTGGAAGATTATAGTCTGGTTTTTAATCATCTTTCTTTCTTATCAATAACTGTTTTAGTACCTTTCGGTGTAAGGTTTAGGCGTGATACACTTTCGCTATTGATCCCTATTCAGTGACATCCTCTGCCTCTACAACTACATACAAGCCTAGATCCTCTCTTTTTTATTATTTCTGAAACTGCATCCTGCCACATTTTCTTTGGTCTCCCTCTAGGAAATATAAATCCTCGATTTTGGCTTTATACAAAGTACAATACCGCCCAGAGTGGCAAAATCTCCCAGTTCTTAAAATAGCTGAGGGGACCAAAAGGGCTACGTTAATTTGTTATTGACCTTGATTATGATGTATGCTGCCCAGTGTATTGCTCTTGGAGTTTAGGACAGTCTGAAATTCTTTGATCCAGAGGATTTTCATGCTTAGATTTATACCGGGTATCTTGTGTGCCTTTTATGGCTGAATACGGGGGGTTGGTCCCAACACAGCTTTGCGGTACGAATGGGGTTTGATCAAACTTCAATAAATAAATGCAACCTTTTAAAGCGGGATCACATTTTGCCCAGCATGGCTACTAAGGGACATTCAACAAGCTCTGTTCGACTCCGATATCGCACTTTTATTTATTGATCACTCTACCCACATCCACTGAAACTCTGGAAATATGCGACAGATTGTTTATTGATGGTAGGATGGCCAAGCATTGTGCCGTGATTGTCCTGCATGTGCAAAAGTGAAAGGGGAAGAAAAGAAGAAAGAACTAGGCTTGTGACGTCACACTGTGTAGTGTGTAAGTGAACACTTTTACTTTCACTGATCACAGTGGGCTGATCACCTGCTTGGCTTAATATCTTGATCCAGAGAAATTCAGCACTCCTAGTATAGTGCTGGCCCTACCATGTAACTGTAATGGTAAAAGGGAATTTGATAAGAAAGAAGAAAGACTGATTAAGATTACATCCTTTGAATATAACATCTGAATGATCCGTTTGCAACAGGACTAGCAGCACAGAACGGGATTTCAGCCAAGATCCCATTCATTGTAATCGAGTTCCATTGTATGACCAATGAAATAAGGGCTGCTTTGTCCCTTTTGGAAGTTGGAAGTTTATACATTTCCTTTCCCTCTTGTTCATTGTATGGTATGACCAAGGCAGGATCAGCAAGACTGCTTGTAAAAATCCTTACAAGGACAATTTAGCAAGACCCCATGACTTTGGTGTCACTCATCCAGTTAGATGATAATAGAGGAGTAGGAGGAATTCTTTTGTATTGGAGGGTAATAATAATGTTTACCAAAAGCAGGTATTGTCTAAAGGATACATAAATATGTAGTTCATAACAAAGACTAAAAATACACAAATTAAAATAAAAAAGTATGTTACAGGTTACACATTTTTCAATTTTATTTTCAAGCTCAAGACAGGTAAAAATGATTATCTCCATACATACATGAAAACACAAAAATGACAATGCATTTGAAAAATGTTACTTAATTTTTAAAAGGACAACATCGATGATTGCATGGGCAAAAATATATATACATATACAATTACAAAACGGTGAGATGTTATCAAGTTTGCAATGCAAAACTTCAGCAGATAAACCTTGAGTGACCCAAAGAATGGAAGAATGAACAAATGAATGGATGAGCAGGTGAACTATAAAGTATGAGGTGATGAAAATTTGCACCTTAATATGCTTCAATATATATTTTTAATTCATAAAATAAAATCTTCAAGATGAAAAGTTGATAAGATGTCATATGCATGCATAAGCACAAAAAAAATTCCCCCAAAACTCACAGACGTCTAGTGTAATGGAGCCCTTACACGTCCAGCACTTTTTCACATCCACTGTCTGCTTCAAGGTGTTAAAGATGGTGGCGTGTTCATTGGTCAAATGTGAAAGCGTAAGGACTCCATGACTAATACCTCGCAAAATTAATTACTGTGATTTCACACAAAGGGTATGATTAAAAATACTAACAGTATGAGTAACAGTCAGCAAAAACTCAACATATCAAATAACAATCAGACTGTCCACTTTTCAATAAAATGAAAAACAATGCAAGGACTATATTAAAATTCACCCTTTGTATCATCTGTAGAGTAGAATTCAATATCAGTATCAGAACCAAATCTATTCTAGGAGGAAGCATATTTACATTGCCACGTAGATAATAGACTTTGTGAAGGTTTCAGTATAAATTTTCATTGACAGATCGTCATAAAAGATCCACCCCTTTACAAAACAAAACAACAAAAGTACCTATCACTATCAGGAAAAAGGAGAAAAAAATATTTAACAATAAGATGAAGGTAATGGACATCATTTTAGATAGTTCATAGTTTCATAGTTAAGTTTCCAACTTCAGAGCATCTCTTTGGAGACACTGCTTACTGAGTGCATGACAACTTGAAATTCACCCCAAAAGCTGCCTTGCGTAGAGCCTGGTCAATATCAATCAGCAATGTATCTCAATCATCACCTCTCATGCATTGGTGTAATATCAAACAAATCATTCTTATTCTACTACTATTATGAATTTGACCAAGTTGACTGAAGTGAAATACTTTCTCCCAAGGAAGATTGTATGAATAACTAACCTCCGCTTCAGACCAGGGGAGGTACTGAAAGGTACCTCCTCTGCCAAGCCATGGGATGTCACTTGGTTTATAAAATTTTCAAAAGGTATTTTGTGCAAGCCTGCCAACCCTAAGCAAAGTAAAAACGGGACATTAATAGAGAGAAAAAGAAAAAGATATTGTGAAAAAATCCAAGGATTATTTAAAAAGGAACTCCTTTTTGGGAGTTGGCCGGTTTGTGCAGCTGAGAGCTGGAACTAGGTCAGAAAATGTAATTTTCAAAAATCTAATCTAAATGAGCAATAGGATTATAATACTTTTTCTGATAATTGCAATCAAAAGACAGTAATTTGGGTTTTACTTGTAAAAATTAATACTTTGAAAAGAATATGTGATCATATTTCCTGCACCAAACCTTACAAAAAGTTGTATTCGAGTTTAAACCTATTAAAATAACACAATCTTATTCCCAATATTTGGGTTGTAATAATTTTCAAGAAAGGTCACACAGGCCTTCCACAATAATGTATAAAAAATCCAACGCACTCACACACAACAAGGAAAAAAATAATTTTCACCCTTTTCAAATGAAGATAACTCTATCTTTCATAATTTTCTCCAATAAAATTCGTTGTCATCATTTTAAAATCTTGATTAAAATATAACACACAAATCTGTTAGTGTTAGACTTAGTTAGTATCAGGAATGTACATTTCAGGGATTATATATAAAAATTATTATTCAAATTGTTTCCAAATACTTCAAAACAAAGGGATACATGATGTATACTGCCCACAACTTAATGCCCATACATCACTGGCACTAAAACAGTATCCTCATATTACACAGGGTCAGAAAACAATGTAATATACAAACACTGCAACACTGGATAAAAAAAACCAACATGGTTGCAAGCATTCCGGGTCCAAAGCCGGTGATCTTGCACCACTGAAATATGATAAAATTTTACTATGACAACAACCTAACTAGAGCAAACTATTTTGGTTAAACTAAAATATTTTGGAGAATTTTTTAAGGGTGATTAATAAAGAAGCAACTAAAACAACCACATTTCTATGCCCAAATAAAAAATGAAATGTCACAAAGTTGTAGAAGAGGAATGTTTAAATGTGACAGAATCATTCCTCCCCTACCTCCTTTTTCAAAATATTTGAAAATCAGATGACACAAAATGACAATTTAACAGCTTCCATTCTATCCCAATAACAAATTGCATTACATAATGATAAAATCAATGTGATGGAATTGTCAACAAAGTCACAGAAAAGTTAAAAAAAAAAAAAAAATTGTGTATGATACAGACTAGTGAATGGTTAAGGGATCGTCTTGACTTCTAGTTTTCATTCCATCTTCAGACTTGCCAACTACTTTTTGACACGCCGATAAATTTTTGCCCAAAATGATATTAATTTTTTCATATTCAAAAAAAAGTTTGGATTTTTTGGAATGTGAACACGTCATCACTGACACATTGTCACGCTCAGTGCCACAATTTTCCCATTTCACACCACTCAGTCAGTAACAGGCCAGCAGAATAAAATTGTTTTTTGGGTTTTTTTTGCGTATTGAAACAAATTTCTTCATATTTCCGTATTTCCAACCAAAATGCGTATCAAAATACGCAATTTCATACTAGTTGGCAAGTCTGCATTTTACTAATCATTCAATAACAATAACATGTAAAAAGTTTACATTCTAAATGTAAATAGATGGTGATTACCTGAACACATTCCATTAATAAAAGGTTTTCATGGCCTCTCTCTCTTAAATCTAATATTCATAATTTCACACACGATATATGAAATTCAGGTGACTTTCATTTAATCAATTTCATGCAAGCTCTTAGTTCCATTTTAAGGCAATAAGAATTGACTTCTAAGTTCAATAGAAAATTAGTAGATGTATGGGATTATTCTGTACTTGACTCGCTCACAATAACGATCCCAACTGGCTCCATATTTCTTCTGACATTGCTCATTGTCCCGTCTCTCACGATGGATTAGAAGAGCCAGAAAATACAGCGGGTAGAAATATGGGTACAGATGGTTAAGTCCTGTAAAGAAAAGAAAAAAAGTATTGTTCTGTTGTTGTCACAAAAATATTGCGTGATGTAGGCTACTCAGAAAATTTGGTGGTACAGAAGATGAATAATCGATTTCTAAAAAGCTTATAATGGGAGATCATATGCACTAAAATCAAGTGAGAGAAGATATGATATGGAATGGATTAGGGCAACAAAATGTTCATGGGGCTAAAAAGATCCAGCTAGTAAGGCATCTATCTAGATCCTTCAGTTCGTGAATTTAAAATCATAAATTACATGTGGCTTCTACTTAGGGAAAAGGAAGTAGATGTACATTTTAGGCCCCCTAAATATTGTTTAGAGGCTAACGTGTGATTGTGTGTGTGTAGTATGCAATGACCTTTTTAAAAGTTTGCTGGCCGATTTGTACCTTCATTGAAGCAGGCCTGCCAACCTTAACCAGAGTAAAAACAGGAAAAGACTACAGAAAAAACAGGAATTAACCCATTGCTTCCTAAGCCTTCCTGGATTCGTAAGGGCAGGGAGATAACTCTGTCATCCCAACAGAGTAGGTACTATTTAAAAATCAATATCAATTTACAGATGTATATGAGAACCAAGCCAAAAATTGATTTAAAAAGGATAATAAATTCTCTTTAACTCTATACGTAACACTTTGTTGTTTGTTTAGTGGGTGTGAGTGAAAATAAATTCTGAAAGCAAATAAAAGTGAAAATGTTTCATTTTGTTGTTGTTATACTTATCATCTCATCCATACAATTAAATTATTCTCATCGTCCTCTTCATTTACCATGTCAATAGCTCTTTTCCCCATCCAACTCGATTTCTTCATCTGATCCATCCAAATAATCATTATTAACCAAAGAGTTCAAAAAATCGAAGTCCATTTTCACCATAAGAATGACAAAAATATCACTAGTTTTTAAAAAATCACTGCTTGCTTTCCTTTCGATATATCGATAAGCAGTAAAGTTCTACTTTCACTTTAATACCTTCTCTGGAACCCCACTCCCTCTAAACGTTTGATAGAAATAAACCATTACCTGTGGTAAGTGACCAAGCAAATGCCATCATTAAATCTCCAAGGTAGTTTGGTTTGCGACACATGCCCCACCATCCTCCAACCAACAGTTTCTTGCCTGCCTGGGTAGGGATAACTTCCAAGCCTGATGATTAGAAGGGAAACAAAATTATATCAATGCTGAAATGTATGATGCGCTGGTATCAGCCAAGTTCAAAAATAGAGATTTGATCACTTCTTATTTCCATATTACTATCATTGTTTTACATTACATAATATATGAGACTTCTCAGAAATGTAAAATTAACCTAGAGTTTCAACCGAGACAGAGAAGCTATGTATATTTAACTCACAGTTTTTGACCCGTTTCACTTCAAAACTTTATTGTCACATGACATGTCAGCTTTAAAGTTAAAAGATTATCAGTTTTATGCCCTGTCCAACACTTGAAGATCATTTTAGAGGCAAGACCTGGTTATAGTATAGTCCATTTCCAAAAGGACTTATCCACAACTGAGTGCACTATCACTGCGCCACATAAGAATCCATGCCTGCTTTATCATACATACATCTATCAAATGCTATATTTACTTTCAACAATATTGTTGAATTGTTTCACATTGTTTCACATTCTTTCTTTCACTATATTTTCTGGTATCAGGTCAGGTAAAAGGATCATAAACAATTGCCTTTAATGTTACAGTGAAAAAGAAACTTCAAACTAAGGATGTCCATGAGTAGATCATGATATGAGTGTAGAGATCTTCCAATAGAATATATAACAATTTAAAAAACCTGTCTACACATCAAAGAAAAGTAAAAAACCTACCAGCAAGATTGGGATCTTTTGGGTTTTTCCTGAAGTCATTCTTTTGGGAGTTGGAGAAGCGGAAAATGGTGTAGCCCGCCACTAGCGAAAATGAAATGATTACATGTAAGTAATTTTTAAAGAAAGTAAAAATTGGAGAGAAAAAAGTATTCATAAGAAATATAAGTCTAAAGCAATTGTATTTGTTGAATGACTGCAGCAGTAAGCAAGAGGTTGAAAAAATAATGCAATTTCTCATCAACTAGACTGTGTAAGCAGTCTTTTTACCACTTCACTGCTCGTACGTCATGATATACATTTCTTGTGTGCACCCCACGTGCCACATGTTTCATGAACCCACAAACCACATGCGCCATGGTTTCCATTTCACACTGGAGTGATTTTTCACAGCAGTAAGAGAGTGAAAATCCAAAACGTGTTGTGGCCTATAATTTAAAATCCAGGACTAGCATCAATAAACATTTCTTATCATACTATAAGAGATTGAGTTGGTAGACCAGAACCAGAAGTTTGGTCACTCATGTACAAATATGCTACTGCTATGTAAGAATTTAAAAAAATATTTTTTAAACATCCACAAATCATAATGGAGGTACTTACAATTGAGCATGACGATAGGAGCCAGGCAATACCAAGGTAGAGTGAAGGCAGTCGCCAGTAGAAAGCGTGGCTGCAGACAGTACAGGAAAGGCACCCAGGCCAGGTCTCCAAAGATCAGCATGTAACCAAATCCGTCATGGATAATATCCATAGTGGTCAGAATTGCTTCCTGGAATGAGTAGAAAATACATCTGAATTTAAAACAGTTTTCCAATATTCCAATCCAAACATATTTTCTCTTGGAAAAAATCAATGAATTATCCATACTCAGCCCCAACAACCCACTGTGTCAGGAACCTGCTGTGTAATATATCCCTAGATTTAAAACTACAGGAAGGGCTTCAGCAACGCAGCTGCGAAGGCTAGACCATGGTCAATAGACAAAGATGACAATTCGAATTAACATAATCATTTTTTTTATGTTAATGGATAAATAGTAAGTTACCTCAAACCAGAGAGCATCAGCTACATAGAGGGTCTGAAAAGCAGTCACGAGTACAAGATTGGGTGGGAAAGTTCCTGTGGTTTGGTAGGCTTTGATGACCATAAGCCAGCACAACATGACCCAGCCTATCAGCCCTGGGCGCAGCTCACAGAAAAACTTCAAATCTAAGGATCCAACTCTTGGATTCAATTCTCGTCCGATGAACAAATCATAAATAATATTGCCTGCAAAAAAAAATAAAAATGTTAAAAATATGCTCTTTATTTCCTTCAATCAGAATCAGAAAATATCTAAAAGTAATTCTGAGTGTGTCAAAACCTGTCTGCTCAGTGTCGGGAGATGTCACAAAATCCAATTACCAAGTACATATGACAATAAAACAAAATGGGGTCTATTTGTTCTTTTTTTAATTCATAAAAAACAGATCATTTGAAATTGTTTTTTAGATGGCTATAAAACAAGATAATTCTCCTTAGCAACTGGACTTTGCAAGTAGTAGTATAATCAACGATCATCTACAATAAGATGTTCGACTCAATGACTTTTACCAATGACAAATGAGAGTGATGTTCCATTATTATCATGTGTTCCCATAATTCTCTTTTTTTTGTGTGCGTTCAATACTCGATACAAAATGGTATAGTCGTAATGCACCCTTTTATGTTTATCAACATTATGTATCTTTAAAAAATAACGCACCACAAACATAAAATGCGTTCTATCCGGTGCACGCTATGGCACAACTAGCACACAAGGTGCAAGGGAACCTACTCTAAAAATTTCCCCACTCAGTATAATATAGTGAAATACGCTGAGTCGAACATCTTATAGTAGAAAGATCTTCGGTATAATTGTGGTAACTTCCCCAAATAATGCAATCACAGAACACTGTACCTTCTTATCTAAGTCTTGAGTAGCTTAAATTTAAATAAAGCTAAAAAAAATTAGGGGTGATTTGATTACAGGAATGTATAAAAATGTGACAATTTTGAAAAAGATAAGAAAAAGCTTTAAATGAAATTTCAATAATAGGATCATTGTCATCCTACGTCCCTGATCAGACATCATATGATCATTGAAATAAAATCAGGTTATTGGTTTTTAAGTTTTAGATGAGATCACTTAAAATCTTTAGTTAGCAATAACTCAGGGTACTCAGATGCACATACAACCTAAACAGATCTGGAAGGGTTAAATCCCATCTTGGGCAGGATTTTTTCTGTGGACCTTTTAAGAGGGTTCATGGCTCTGCCCAGGAAAATCATGCACTCTTCTCAAGTTATCATAATGTTGAACCGTCTTAAATATGACCTTTCTGTGTTGAAAAGGGCATAAAACTTCTTATGTTTTAATAGAGGGTGTGCAGATGGAAAAGTCTGGTTATATACTATAGAGTGTGTACTATATGGTATCTGTGTTGAAAAGGGCGGAACACTTCATACTTAGGAAAAGTCTGGTTATATACTATAGAGTGTGTACTATATGGTATCTGTGTTGAAAAGGGCGGAACACTTCATACTTAGGAACTTTCCCTTTTACAACCTAAACTTGTGACAATCACTCCTCCAAATTTTCAAAATTTTGATTCATCAACAAACCTGTGTTTCCCCCGGGAGCCAGTTTACTTTCTTTCACAAAATTAGACTTGATATACAGGCAAATACTTAGAGTCAAGCTAAACAACACTGCTGTTGTCATCAGCTTATAGAACTTGTCCAAAACTTTGGTCACCGGGCACTGGAAGTAGACAGCAAGCAACAGTATTGCTAGACTCACCACGAGGGCAAAAAAACCTGTGGGAAAAAATTTGAATTTAACGTTTAGCATTAAAAAAACACCATGACACAGTTTTACATATTTCTATCAATAAATGCCATTCAGAAAAAAGGGTGTGAACGAATGGCAAATAAAACAAAAAAAGTGCTGTAAAGGCACTAAATAAATTCATCATAATTATATGACCAAAGAACTGTTTAAAAATAATAATAATTCATCGATGATTGTAATAGATAATCAGTAACAAATATTTATTGAGTCTCAAAAGAAATAATGGTGGCAGTACTGACCGTTGCACCTGTATTTCAGTCTACCACCAGACTTCAAGGTTTGCCCTTCAACAACTTTACCAACAGGCAAAACAGCAATGAAAGCTTGGAAAGCCAACCAGCCAAAGAAGATAAGAGCAGCTTCTACCTCAAAAAAAGCTGTTATAGTTGGTAGTTTAGGGATATCCATAATTGAACATTTGCGCTGTGAAATAAAAAAGAAAAGAAAAAGATTTCTTAAGTTGTTAGTAGTTTTTCTCTTTTGTAGTTATCACAATGTGAAAATCCTCATATATACTGAGGCACAAAAGAAACGCACCATTTCAAAGATAACATTGATTTCTTCTTTTCATGTCTGAAATCACCTCCTTGCATGAGAAAATAGCTCATAAAATGTTTACATTAATAGTGTTGTTATTATTTCATAAAACATGTGTGGGAGTCAATATAATATGTGTAAAACATGCAAGTTTATCAAATATCTATGGTGTAAAATGTGAAAAGACAACAACATACAAGGCAAAAACAATTCCAAACAGACTTAGAGGACTCACCTTTCTACATGCTAAATTGATGTAATAAAGTGTAGCAGGGAGCATGAAAATCATAAGGAAAGCTCCAATTGGTCCCATGAATTCATAAGAGACTTTTTTCTTCTTTTGAGAGTCATCATCATCCATATTTTCTTTCACAGGCGTCTTGATATTAGTCAACATTTCAGACTTCATTTCCTCCACACGACGAGCTGATGCTTCTCTCTTTGAGATAAAAAAGCACATAACAATCAGTGAAGGAGTGAACAACAACGCTCAATCTATCAAAAAGAATTTGTAATAATAAGTTGGATAAAATAGTTTTAGACCTCACAATTCATCCCACTTTCAATAAATCAGTGATTATACAGGAGAGAAAAAGAATAATTTCATTTTTGATTTCAAGCAGCATGGGAAGCTCTTACTCTTACATTTTGAGTCTATCTGTATATTGTTTAAATCAATGACATGGCATTGGCGCAATGTTTAATTAAGTGAACCATACAATTTTCATCTCTTAAATACAGACATCAAATCCACGCTATATTGAACAATTTACACTACCTCTTTTTCCACAAGAGATGCAATTCTGACCGAACTTCTGACCGGAGTAGAGCCTGCTTGATCTTGGGATGATGATGATACAACAGTCTTGGTTGTGACTACCTCCTTAACAATAGTTCTAGACGGAGATTTGGAAGCACTGCGACGACTTGAACGTTTTGTTACAACTGTTTCCTGCAAAAGTTTATGGGAAAACTTCATTAACAGATATGCTACTGATATTCCATAATGGGTAAAAAAAAACTTGAAGGTAGCATACATCAGATAATGCAATTAAAATTAATCACAGGTAGTAGATAAGTGTCAACATCATGCCTGTCATGTGTTGAAAACGAAATTGTATTGAACATCAAGACAATGAAAACATACCATTCTCTGTTCCAAAAAATTTGTGTCGGAGTCGGAAAAGTGAATATGTCAGATAGACAATAGATAGCAATTTGTTTTGTTGCAATTCCAAAGCAACTCTAAGTGAGCATGTCGGATAACTGGCAGTAGACTGTTCTACACTATTACAACCATTCTTACCTTGACTTCTTGAATTTCATTTTCTGCTTTGGGCTTTCTTCCTGTACTTCTACTTCTACTCCGGGTAACCCTTGACGACTTGCTTCCAGACTTGCTTGAAGACCTGCTCTTGCTTGTAGATCTAGCCCTGGATGGGGACTTTCCCTGAAAGAAAATAAAAACCAAATTAAAATTCCCAATGACTTGCACCATGTATTCAAATGCTGTAAAATAAGTGACATTGCACTGATGAAATCAATAAAAATTCAGAGGATGGAAATATTGGAAATCATAACTTGTCTGGCCAGTGAAATAACTTCAGGCATAATGTTGTAAGAATTAAATCAATATCATTTTTTTTAAAGTTCTAAAGTTTGAAGTTTAACGCCCTTTTAAACACATGTTATATCAAAGGCGGTTCATCAATAGAACATGAGAAGATTCCACGTGAACTCCAGGGCAGAGCCATGAAAACTCTGAAAGGTCCAGAGAAAAAAATTACGCATTTAGAAGTCGAGTGGCATGACCACTGAGCTACGGGCACCCCAAATCAATATCATAATGGACATTACATTTTGGTTAGATCACAAACTTCACCAAGCTTTCATAAAATGGAAGCTATCAATTCATTGTTGGTAGACTTTAAAATCTGTTATCTCAAGTTTCAAGTCCCTGTCTTTGATATTCTTTAGACAAGACGTACGAGGGACCTGCCAACTCTAACTCTAACTGTAACCAAAGTAAAAACAGGACATAAATAGAGAGAAAGAAGAAAAAATATTGTAAGTAATATGGAAATTAGGGAAAATATTGCGAAAGAGGACCCTGAACAAAAAGCAAAGAAAGCATCTGAGTCTGAGATGCATTGACAAAAAGTCACCCATGTGGCGACTGTAAACAAAGGAGAACTGTCTAGTAGTAGTAGGAATAGCATTTGCTGGCCACAAGTAACATTCTGATTCTTAACTCAAGAAAATTGCACTTATGTCACCCAAATGACTTAAAACTAAAACATCAAGACATACAGTCACAGTCAAATAACATACAAAACTTCACACATATGGAAACATAAGGCATATCAATATTAGTTTTCTTGGGTCTCATTTTAGATGTTATAAATTGAACACATTGTTTTTTTGCATAGTATTAGTATAGCAATTTGACATTTCCCAAATTATTTCTGAACGTTTGAAATTCATTCACCTAAACTTATGGGTAATGTTCTATTTCTCTTGGGTTTTTTTGTATATATCATAGCCTACCAAGGCTACTGTACAGCCCAACACACATAAAAACTCTATACAAGTATTGACAAATGTACCGCCATTATGTCAGGTTGACATTAAAACCCCAAATAAAACTTCCAAAAACATAATATTATTACACATCTATACGGTTCAATACCCTATTTCCCATTCTTTATAACTTGTAGTGTAGCAAGAGCGACATAGGTCTAGAATACAGGCTTGGGCTCAACCCGTTTAGTGTGTCAGATAAGGCCGTCCGCGTCAAATGTGAGTGCCGATAGTGAAATCTGCACAATAGCACGTTTATTAGTATTATTAAATTATTCAATTAGACAGTCACACAACACAAGTCCTCACATCTGTTATCTGTCACCCTCACTCCAACTTACTTGTATTATCAATCTCAATTGATAAACGGTACAGAAATAGAATACAAATTCCTAGAAAAATCCAGGTGACTAAACAATTACAACAGTCCAAGCAGTCTACGTCATTAATCTAACAATCAAACAGGTGGCAACTCTTTTAATCCGAACAATCAGGAATACAGCTCTATCACCACTGAAATAAACATCAATAATCACTTTATACGTCTTTTACTTTCTACATGCAGGGGCTGTTTTTCTATTGCAGTTAGTTATAGTTATCACATTCTAAACGAAACCCCAAACTACAGCTTTTCAAACAGTTCAGTTACCTCCCTTTGGGGTTGTTAGGCAATTATTTCTCACACCAGTCTCATAAATATCGGCGATAGAGATGTTAAAGTTACAAACAATGTTAGACCTAGTGCTGGTAATTTTAATTAGACAAGACGTGTGGTGGCAGATCGGCTGGGTGATTCGGCCGTTCAAATTAAACCTAGGTGTGAATACATACGACAAGCGAGCGGCATGCATAATCTAATAATCTATGGAACGGAATTCTTAAATTTCAGAATGAAAGTGAAAGGAAAGTCAAGTATACTAATCTGCATATTATTATAATGTATGTATTACCAGATAGCTACTTGATACGATCACCTCTCGAAAAGAAAATGATATTGAATTGCCAATAAGCGAATCAGTAGTTTTAGACAGGGGAGCTAGTTGAGAATTCGAGAAGGAAATATTTCAAACTCACACAATGAGGAAATTGTCCGGTTCTATAATTTATCGTGCAATAAACAATATCGCTATCACTTTCATCACACTATCGCATTTCACAGACCGGACGGACTCAACAATGTCAACACGAGGGCGTTGTCATTGCACCGTGGCTTATCTAAATAAATCATTTCCATGTCTATTTCCATTATCTCTCCTAGTAGGGTATCATCATACCTCAAGAATAAACAATATAAAAGCGATCCGAATTTACTAAAACAAAGCAGTCTCATATCATGTCACTGTTGTAGATCTGGAAACAAAATAAAATCTGCTGAGTCAGACCAGACAGAAAAACCGTTTGAAGCCTTACTTGACGATTAATAAGCATATTTGTGGTGTGCTTGTATCGGCTGTGATTCAGTCAGGCGAAACGCTAAGACTAAGACATACATAATACTACTAAACGTTAAAATAGTTCCTGAAACTGAAATACAATCGTTTACATTACAAACACATGGTACTGGTACCGTTGTGTATTGCTTGATCATTGAAATCCCCGGCCTTTTTTTCAAAAAAATGTTTTGTTTAAAGCACTTTAAACAACAGAAAAAAACCATAACAAACAAAAACCCAAATTAAGATCTGAATACCTAGTTCTAGCTCACGACTTGGAATTGGAAGCCTAGTTCATTGGGGTCGACCCGGATCGACCTGTTTACCTGACCAGCAAGCCACGGGCATCTTTAGTATAGAGGGTCTTCTTAGTCTTAGTACAGTACATATCATAAAATCAAAGCCGAACAAAGATAGCTAGTTTGTAAGAAATTCTAAGAAAGTCATTCAAACAACAAACAGGCACAGCGAACTTTCGTGACTTTCACAATAGCGATGGTATGACGTCATTCAAGTCCAGCGACAGTGCTTCGGGTTTGTTTTTGTTCTTCGTTTTTAATATAAATATCATTATTAATTAAAATAAGTTCTTGGGCAAGAAACTTCAACTTCACTTGTACGCTTTCAAGTAACTTCCAAATACCAATTGTAGAGGACATCGACGTATTATATTTCACGATTATATTTTCATTTCCCTGGCCGGGTGTGCCAAATCGGAGCTTTACTTGCACTTGCACCGACCGTAATTTAGTGTAGCCTACGTCATTCGCAAAAGATGTCAGAAATGTTACGTGGGCGAGACAGGCCGGCGATTGAGCCACCGGTTGGCATGACACCCGTGGGATTTTCAAATGACGCTGACGCAGACCGGTTGCCATCCCGACCACGGAGGCCCATCGGACACCCGAGTAAGTATCTGTCCCCGATTGTGCCACACGGAAAAATCAGGGAGAGACCCAGACTCGTTTCATCATTCAGCTAGGTGTACCCCCCTCTACCCTGCGGGATTGGATACGTCTTGATCTCGGCTAGGGACAGCGACTTTTACTACGTCTACTCCTCGTGACGTTGGCTGGGTAACGCGAGGAGCAGGAGGGAAGCCCTCTCTCATCTCAGATCTAGGACATAGACAGGAAGCGACCGCCAAACCAGATTCCTCATATTCATATACAGAACCCACGACGATGGTGGGGGATGCAAGCAAGTGCAAGGTTATCAATTTCAACGATAACATTAACAAGGCGGAGTTAAATAATCCAGCCTAATCACTAACGAATGTCCTAACCCAACCCATCCCCCAACTATGGGTCGAATAGCTGGCCAAAAGCCCCCTACTTTCACAAGTGGTCATATCTTCACGCCATTCACACATCTTTTCCAGTCCAGCCACTCTAGTTGGAACGTTCCGCGCAACACTTCGTTACTGCAATGTGAAAACTGTAGAGGAATATCTTCACTAAGTGTATCAGGAAAACTGTATGCTAAGCTAGTATCTTAGGAAATAGTCTCAGAAATGGAGTAGAGGATAAACTGTTTAGAGTATCAAAGTGAATTTAGACCAGGAGGAAGCACACAGGACCATATCCATACACTCAGGCAATTAAGTGAACCAACATATAGAGATGATAAGAAAGTTCATGCTTGCTCTATTACTATTGATCTACAAAAGGCATTTGACTCTGTAAAAGGAAAGAGTTATGGAAAACCCTCAACAAAGAACATGTCAATAACAATTTGGTGGAAGAAGGAATAAGAAAATCATTGTATGGTAATTCTAAAAATCCTGTCCAGATTGTGGGTAAAACAGAAAATGAGTTCAACATAGATGTAGGTGTTAGACAGGGTTGCATCCTTAGTCCATTGTTGTTTATGATTCTAATACTAATGGATTCCATATCAAAGCAATGCAGAGGTATGAGGCCCTTAAAAGTAAAAGTAGGAATGTAGAAATTACAACCAGTTCAGCTAATAATGTTAGCATTTGCAGATGATATTTGGACAAACTCAACAACATAAATACACTCAACAGGGAATTAAAGAAAAGAGGTCTGAAAATAGAAATACAAAGAAAACAAAGACTATGCTAATATTAGTAGAGAACCAAATAAACATGAAATCAAACTAGAAGAGAAGGAGAGTTATTGATAAATACCTAGGAGTAATCTTTCTTTCTTCTTTCTTCACCAATAACCCTTTAGTACCTTACAGTTACCTAGGAGTGTAATGATCAATGCCCAACTTTGATTTATGGAAGTAAATCATGGACACTGACAGAGAGATAAAAGCAAACTACATGCAACAGAAATGAAATCTTGAGAAGATCAATAGGCAAAACAAAGAGAGATAAAATTAGAAATACTAGGACTAGGAGGGAAGAAGTAAAAACTGGAAGTCTGGAAACGAAAATGATAAAAATCAATTAAGATGGTTTGGACACAAAACAGAATAAAAGAAAGCAGAATTCCTAAACAAATAGTAGAATGTATACAGCAAGAAAAACTACTGAGAGGTAGAGCAAAGAAAATGTGGCAGATGCAGTTTCAGAAATAATAGCAGAGGCAAAGTGGATGTAACTGAACAGGGATCAATGACGAAAGGACACGCTTCTCGACCCAATACTAATATTTTCGGCAGGGTTTATTATTCGTCGAAGACACACGATAAGACAAACGCTTACAATCACTTCATTTAAACTAGAAAATGAGAAATCTTTTGCTGTTTGTTACTGTTATATAAAAAGTGTAATGAGAATAAAGAATGAAATAGTAAATGTTAAGTTCTATTTTAGTTGATAATTCCAGAGATTTGAATCAAATGATGAAGCTAAAAATAGCTATATATACGGGGAATGGGTTGAGGCATGCAATGCGTGCGTACGCACGCGCAACCACTTCGATGTAACTAAGTATACGTAGTGGGAAGATAATCATTGCTGAGGGGGTACCCACAAGGGCTACAGTAATGTGTTTATTATCATTATTGACCTGTCTTTGATTAATACTGCACAGTGTATTGTTCAACAAAGTGCCAGTAAATAGTTATGGATACAGTGGGCTGATCACCTGCTTGTCTGAGATTCTTTGTGTTCAGTCATGTTTGGTGGTCAGGGTGCCTGCATTTATCGCAGGTATCTTGTGTGCCTTTCATGACTGAGCATAGGGCTGGCCCTAGCACTGCTCTGCTCTATTAATAAAATGAATCAAACAAACTTTAGCAAAGGCTTGACTTGCCCTTACATGGATACAAAGCAATCGCATCTGAGTAGCGCCATGCATTGCATTTGTACCAAAAGGAACACCCTTTTGGCCTGTGCGTGGGAACAAATGTGTCTATTTATGACAGATTTGAATAAAATATTAAAAAGACATATTTGTATCAACTACTAGAAAGATTTGTATCTTAAAGAATCGTTACTGTTCACAGGAAGCAAAAAGTACTGATTTTCTCCAAAAGCATGCATGCTCTTGTTCCCATACATTTGGCATGATACAGTTGATTTTTATGACACAAACAAATCATGTCAAATTCAAGTCGTTTTGCTGGATATTGGCAGTAATGACAGTCAACCTGTTTGCATGAAAACTATGGTATCTCAAGATACACTACCTTGCTTTCCTATTCTATTCTCGATCTCATCACTGTGCTACCATTTCCAACTTGTAGTCTGGTGTGATGGTTTGAGTCTGATACTATACTGATACAATTTAAATCAAATTGTGCCCAGTAGTTTTATTTGATTGTTGTGTAATTTTAGTGAATATTGAACCAGTACAGATGAGATAAAACAGGTTTTTTTCATTTCTCAAAACTGAAAAATTAATTACCATTACCAGGTGTATGCCAAAATGGTAGCACAGTGGCGATATATATATATATATCGGTTAGTTAATAGTATACTATAAAAGTTATAAAGATAGATTTACCTTCTTTGGACTAGGCATGATGACTCAAGGACTTTCCTTCTCAAGAACTCTGTGAACAGTTTGAAAAAGACAAAACTGCAATTGGCAGGTAAAAAACACTAAACTAACAAAACCAAAATGATCAAAAATATGCAAAATGAATGATTTCACAACAATAACGGCACAGAAGTATGACCTCCAACAGATCTGTTAACTTCAACATTCTTACTTACTTCACCAAAAGAAAAGGTCCTAATTCAGATATTAAGGAATCCCATTTTATTAATAACTCCGCCTAGCCACCTGCTCGTCAGTACTGGAACGGTCATAATCGTAGCTAGACTTAACCCTCACTCGTCAGGTATTCTGTTGACATTGTTAAGTTTCGAACTGATGTTACAGTGCTTGTACGGAGAGGGTTCGGGTCGTACATACGACATTGACCCTTGGCATATGATATTGTTTTTAGAGATCCTAGGCAATGGACCAATTGTTTATTGGAGGCGTCAGTGGCTGAGTGGTTAACACAACTCGACCGGGGTTGTGGTCAAGCAACGGTGAACGAGGTGACCAATTGAACGGGTGACAGGTGAGACCTACCCTACCAGCAGTCCGATTCACAACCACATGTCATTGGCATTGTGTCCTTAGGTAAGGCACTTAAACATAAATATCTTTCATTATTCATATTACAATTTGCTAAACCAACTAAATAACGAACATACATCTTTGTGTCAGATATCTTTCATTATTCATATTACAATTTGCTAAACCAACTAAATAACGAACAAACATCTTTGTGTCAGGTATCTTTCCTTATCATTTCCCAGTGTTGGGACATAAATATACCTAGATCAATGAATAAAAATTAAAAGCTGACAGGAAAAGGGAAACCAGAAACTGATAAAAAAAGGAAAAAGAATACAATAATGTAAAAAATCATCATTATTTAACTAGCCAGAGTGAATGATAGACAAAATAATTTGTCCCAACAAATAAAATATCTAAAATACAAAAACAAAAAATTATTGAAAAGGAAATAGCTAATAACTCCATCTCAGCATAATGTACATTGTAGCTTAAACCAACAAAAGATATCCCTCAAAAAACCAATTGAAATATCCAAACGGTATAAAAGAATAAAAATTATAATATCAAATAATAAAGACAAAGCAAAAATTGCAGTGCAAAAATACTTTATTGAAACAATTAATAACATTATCATGTACCAGAGCCCTTCACTGTAATGGTAAAAGGGAATTGGATTTAAAAAAAAAAAAAAAAAAAAAAAAACCCAAAAAACATGTATCAGAAATAGACGGTGTATCAAAACTTATAATGATGTCAATCACCACCTTAATGTCTAAAACACATTATAATCTGCTGATATAATTTTACGATGATAAAAATGACTCTGCGATGTTAGTGTGGTTCATTAGCAAAAATGTCTTTAAAATGCAACTCACTACAAATCATTAAAGCTTTATTTTTAAAAAGTTCACCAAAAGCAGATGATAAAAGGGACTAATTTTCAATAAACAAGAGGGACAATCTTGTGGGGCACTAAACTAGTGTAGCGAGTCCATGCCAATCCATATCGATCCTTGTGGAACCAATTTGTCTGGTACAGCCAAAGGAACACACCAGCATATACTACAGCCAGAGTTATGATTGAAACTGGACTAAATCCTGGAAAGAAAAATAACACATTAGAGATATTAAATCAATAATGAAGATGGGCTATTACATTTTTAAAAAATTAAAAAATTCAGCTTTCATATATCGCCGGTGTAGAGGAAAACTATTCTAAGTGACAATTTTGCCCAAATCGACCTTCTTCCACCGCAGGAAGCACACCAAGCGGCCCAGCATGTGTGAAAACCTCTGACCTGTAGCTATAAATAGAGGTGGGATTATGAATGGATGTGTGATTGGGTGGATGTATGGATGGGCTGATGGTTGGTGATGGGTGGAGGGTAAGTGGTGGGATGGATAGTTGGATAGAGTGGGGATGGATGGCTGGATATAGGTGTGTCAGTGGAACGATAGATGTATGGATTGGGGGGATGAATGTACGAATGAATAGACTGCACATAGAGTGGAATAATGGGATGATGGTGGATTTTTATATGTTCAACTGAAGTTAGAAATCTAATGTATAATGGGTTTTTTTCTCATTTAGGGAGGACCCAGCACAAGCATTCCCAATGATGGTGACCTTCCTGATCATACACCCCTCATATCGTATTTGGATGACTCGTTTTTGCCCGAGTTGAGTGAATCTGATTTTGAAATGGGTGACAGTGACATCCATCCATCTGATTCAGAGTGGTCAAGCAATGAAGAAGAAGGTATTCCTTTAGCTGCTCTTCAAAAAAGAGACAGATCTAATACAAAGCGTTCTAAATCTACCAAAGCTGTTGGATTGGTGACGGAAATTGTACTCTTTGGTGTCAGATCTCCCATTGGACTCATCAGCTGAAGAGAACATGTCAATTACATCGCATGCCACAAAACGAAAGAGAAGCGAACATGAATGGCACCAAAAGAAGGCAAAGATGAGGAATGCAGGGAGACAGTTTATCTCAAAGAGTGGCACCGAGCGGTAAGCGCAAGAAATGGGACCAGGCTGTGGGGAGAGCTGCAGAAGTAGACTAGGTGCCAGTCGAAAGTTTCAACAGAGGAAAGACAATGTCTTTTTGGGATTTGGGAAATCTTAATCAACAGAGAGATTTCATTGTCTACAATGTGGACAAAAACGTTAAGCATAGAAATGCTGCCTCCAAGACCCGAAGACAGTTTTCGTATGTGTTTAGCTTAAACGGTAAGGGACATAAAACAATTTTTTGCAATACATTTTTTTCCTTCAGACTCTAGACATCAAGATCTCTCCCATGTGTAGATTATCTTAGTATAGCTGAAATATATTTTGTTCAATTTGCTAGATTTGTTTTGCTCATCGTTTAGTGACTCGCTCTCTCTCTCTCTCTCCCTACCTTTCAATCGCTATAGGCGGCGATTTCTAAATATGTCTTCTTTGCTTTAGTCTAATTGTTCGATTGAATTTGTATCTTGTAAATAAGCTTTTATATCCTTCATAACATGTTGCACAAATTGTTTTGATGTATTATGTTCTTTATAACTTAC
>JARBEQ010106325.1:0-13876 GCA_030265355.1 Tritonia tetraquetra | reverse complement strand
TGATCCAGAGAAATCCAGCCTCATAGTGCTGGCCCTACACTGTAATGGTAAAAGGGAATTGGATAAGAAAGAAGGAACCACATATCCCTGGTTCCTTGGGTACTACCTCTGCACGAGAGAGGAGCCCCATAGGGAAAATCATGAAATAAAAAAAATAAAAATAATGCACTATTGGCACCATATATTTCAGAGAATGTTATCTACTTTCAATCATTCCTTTCATTATGAAAACAGGTCAACAGTATTCTACAGTAAGGAAGTGGAAAAATGGTGTGTTCCATTTTTGGGCTGTGACAAGTCTGTGATTATGCGGTCTGTGAGAGATTTTCTGGCAACAAAGAGGCTGGAGAAACCAGTAGGTTGCAATGTCTATGGATTTTAGAGAAAAATTTGTTAAAGCGTTATTTTTCACTCTTATCGTGGGCAGCACTGCATACTCTCCATAAAGTTAAAGGTTAAAGTTTCCACTTCATCTGCATTTATCTCAATTATTTATCCAATCTTATTTTGATTTTTCCTTTTTATTATGTCTATTAGTTACTTATTTGTTTTAGGTATTTTGGGGGTCATTTGTTTTTTATTTTGTTGACTCGGGGAGGGTTTTACCTGAAACATTCAATGTCCTTTTGTATAGTCGTTTTTGGAAGTTTTATCTTATGCCTTTTCACATGTGACAAATTGTCACTTGTCCACTTTACGATACTGAAACTGGTCCCTTTAACCTCAATGTTCGTAAGGACATACTTTTTGCAAGTAGAATCTTCAATTTCTTATTCTTTTATTGTAAAGTATTATACAATATTCTTTTTTGTCATAGTCTTGTCTTAGTAATTAGTAGTGTATAAAGCTTTAGCCACCAAACATTAACATATGAATAGTAGTTGATTGTTATAGCAATAACATCTATTAATTATTATTTTTGCAGTATGAATTCATACCTTACTACTGCCAGAACAATTTGCTTCAAGTCATTGGCCTGCTGTTTTTTGCAACCATTTTTGCAATTTTGGCTCGATTTTCATTTGGAAGAAGCCTAATGATGAAGGTATGTGAAGGAAATTTGTTGGTGTAAGTTTTTTGCTTTAGGTGTGAACAAATTATTAGAAAATTTGCCTCTTTATTTTAAACCAACATCAGATTTGTCATAATGTAATCTACACTTCCTGATTATGTAGGATTTGTTTTTGTTTTTTGTTTTTACATTTGGGTGATAACTTTCTATAGACAACTTGGGCATCCATGGCCGAGTGATTAAGTTACCACTGGACGCAGAACACTGGGATTTGAATCCTGCTAGGTGTTTTTTTTCTTCTCGACCTTTCACTCTCAGATTTTTCAATGCTCTGCCCTGGGGATTCACATGAATCAACCAATGTTCAACTTCTTTTTGAACTGTCTTTGATAGGACCTTTCCCTGTTGAAAAAGACAATAGAATGGGGGCTGCTTGAAGTTATGAACCAAAGGGTAAAAGAGTAAATGAAAGTGTAAACTTCCAAAGGAATTCTACGCCCCTGTCTTTTGTCTTTAGAAGTTTTTATAATCTCCTTGACCATTGCAGCGTATTTGAGAACAAAACTCTCCTTCCCCCCGTCAAGCGTCACTCCAACTCTCAATATTTTACCAGAGAGCCACGGTGTGTATCAGTAGTATTTTTCCAACATCACATAATCAGATAGTGCTACAACAAAAAAGGTCATTTTTAGTGTGTGCAATAGAAAGTCCATTCTATTCCCTTCAAGTTGATACCCAATATGTGCAGGCATCTCTACAATATGTCATCTGGTGAAGAAGTGACTATTTGTTGCATACTGCTTCCTTCAAGAAATTCCGTCCAAACTGGAAAATTGATTCTGGAGATGACTTAATGGTACGCTTACGTCTTTCAGCAGCAGTACACGAGATCTGATGACAGACCTTGTACTGCTTCACTAAGTATAAAAACATCCCCAAATCTTTCAACATGAGATTCAGTAGGTCGCTAGTAATATAACATCGAACAGAATGACTTCACTTCCCCTTTTGTACAAATTTTTGCAAGACTTATAATTTTTGCTGTTTGATTGTTTGTTTAATCAAACCCCAAATATACAGCAAAGCAGTATTGGGCTGACCCCATGTTCAATTCAGTCATGAAAAGCACACAAGGTGCCTGGATATATGAATACAGGCACTGTAACCACCAAACACAGCTGAACACAGAGCCAGAAACGCTATGGATGAAAGAAATTCAGACAAGCAGGTGATCAGCCCACTGTGTCCATAACTCTTTATTAGCACGATGAGCAATAGGGTTTTGTTATCCAAACTACATTATACCCCTAAGGACTGTCATGGCCAGCTCCATGTCTCTAGCATTGCTGAACATAAAGCTCGAAAAAATCTGGATCAAGTAGATAAGGCAAGCAGGTGATTAGCCCACTGTGCATATATTCTGAGCAGTATTAATTGAAAACAGGCCAATAAAGACTATTGCCCTCATGGCTACCCCTCATATTTTGATGAATGCTGGGAGAATTTGTCACTCTGGGCTCGATTTTGGATTTTTATGATAAATTTGTATTACATTTACATTTACAGTACCCTGAAGTATTCACGGTTGGAACATTTAAGAAGGGTGGTCCCTCTAAGGAACAGGCAAGTGGTTTTTAAATTGATTTTCTGTAACCAATGTTATGAAAAGATTTGCTTTTTTTTCTCCATACATATATTGCCGGTGTCGCAAGCAAACCGCTTAAGTCTGGATTTTTTTAACCTTTTCCAAAAATTCATGGGGATTTTCATTGACCTTTGACACACATTGTGATGATGTCAAAGCTATTCCAACGGACCAATGAAATCATGAGAAGTAGAACACAAGCATTCCGCACATCTCTAACTCTGTTCTATTTTTAAATCAAGTTTTTTGTCTCTCCTGTAAAACCAATCATGGACTTAGGATTTAATGTTCCACCATGGCTCTAGACGTCGCCATTTTGTTTACCCTTAACGTGCGACCAACGTCTGTGGTCATCGAACAAAGCAAAGTAAGTCAAGTAATACTATGACCAGAGAGACTAGATATAAGTCTCTCTGCTACTACTAAACGAGCACTGGGAATCATTAGAGTGATTTCCCCTGGTCCATTTTTAAAGATTTTCAGTGTAAAAGATCAAATTGTTATTGACAACTTTTGTGTTTACTTCCGCATTGTCTATCGTCATGATGATGACTCAGGGTTAGAAATCGACAATGAAAGTGTTGATTCCCGGTTAAGTTATGACCGTGGGTCATTGTCGTACTCATATGACATGGCTGAATTAGAAATTCAAGCTTCAAGACTGGGTTTTTGTGAAACTGAGGCTGATAGTGGTGGTAATGTCTGGGAATGGATTATATTTGATAATGGTGACTCATTTAGTGTTGCTGAACTGCCTAAGTGTTGAAAGACCTGGATTCAGAGTGTTTGTTGACATGGCTTCCAGCCTAACGCCTTTTTGTAAAAATACTGTTTTTTTCACCTGCTGCAGTAGAGCTTATAGTCAATGAAACTAATCATTATGGCGACAAAGTCACTGACTAATTTAGTGGTTCCCCTCAACTCTTTTTTTTCTGGTCTATCGGTTTATCATTTATTTCAATTCATTTTGAAAGTTACCACATGGAAATTGGATTAGAAAGATGGCAATGCAGATTTTACTGTGGCCTATCCATCAATCACTAAACCCGTATGTCAAGTATACCTTACGGAGATGTCCAAGCTAGCTAGCCAAATTCAACACGTAATGAAAAATGAACCTCTAACTCTAATTTACTTTTACTGTCCTTGCATTTACCTTTTTCTGTGGATGATTATTGACAAACTAAACAATGTGCAGTTTCTTTACAATTTTTGTGTCAAATTTTATTATGATCAAAGTTTATTATTATTACCATACTTTTTACAAGTGAAAATCTATTGGGAGAGCTGACAACCCGATACGATAGATCTAGGGTTGAGTGAGTTAAATGTAATATTATGGTTTGAAGCTTGCATTTTATAAAAGTTTCTTAGTTTTGGGTTGTAGTGGTAGGGTTACGTACATAATTTATCAGCTGAAAGATTGATTACTAAAAAAATGAAACGGCATAAAACTGAAATTTAACTTACTAGGGTTTTTTTTCAGATTGAGCAATCTTCATTTACCATGACTTTCATAGCTCATGGCTACCAAGAAGTTGTTAAAGACCGAACAGACAAAACCCCTGACAAAACCATCAGAACCCAGCTTGTTGCACCAGGTGAGATATAACCACGACTTTCTCAACTCCCGACACATAATAATATCACATGGATAGAGTGTGGTATAGCCTAAGTGGTAAAATATAAGGTTTTTAATGAATTATATAACTCATTTATGGAAATCCATTGAGGATTTAATGACTTAAGTGGTAGAATATATTTGTTGAGGACTTCAGATATAACAACATTCAATCAGTCAAGTTTTTCTTCAATAGGTTTATATTTGCAGCAATGAATTATCTCATACTCACATGTTCACACTTAGACACAGAATTTCTTAAGTTTTGAAAGGGGGGGGGGGGGGGATCATTCGTGGTAGAGTGGATAACATTGTGGCTCCTAGATGTAGAAACAGTGCAAATCCACATTGCTGTGGACTTCTTAGTTTTCAAGACTGTGCATAGGGGACTCGTTTGGGGTCAAAGAGACGTGACATACAAATTACGTAAGAGGATCCACATTTGAAATAAGGTCATTGTCAAAAAGGATATAACCTTAAAAATTGCAAAAGGAATGTGGGCCTATATGTTTTGAATCTATTTGGGTATGGATGTGTGTATGCACACACACACACACATACATAAAATACATACATACTTTTATTGTCCTAGACACTGAAAGTTACAACAGGAATTGATAAAGAAGAAAAATACATATATATATTTTGGGAATGAGAAGTAAAGCATTTTGGCTCAGCGTGCATAGCCCAAAACTTGTAACTTTGAGGATTACTGTCTCATACTTTATACTTTATTTGTTTTCAGAAGCTGGATATGTGACCACTCCAATCTGCATGGTGCAGTGTGCAGTGACTTTGCTGAAAGAAAAGGACAGAATTTGTCACAAGTGAGCTCTTTTTAGAATTAAAAAAATGATATAAACTACTACCTGTGGGTACAATGATTAATTCACATGACTGGAGAATAGGTAAGATATCCGGATTTGAAACCCTTGATTTGTTGCCTGGGCCATGAAGAAGCTGATTTACACAACATAACAACACAATAATAAGCTGTCCTTGTATTGTTTGCTTAAGGTTTTCTGTAAATTTATGTACAGGCTTTATTGAACAGAATTCAAACAAAGCAGATGGCAAAAGAGTGTTTACGGACAGGAGAGGTGCGCTTTAGTGGGCTTTGGGATTTGTGGTCAGGTGCGGATTACTACGCCGTATGCTGTGTGTGCACATGTGCACGCGCGTGTGTGTGTGAAGAGTTGCCTCTCGTTTCCCCCTCTCTCTCTGTATACTAGTGTGCTTGTGTGTCCAGCCAAGGCCACAGTCCAGCTCTCTGGCATCCAGGCTAGTTGTCCTGTCTTTGTCTTCCTATTATTCTCACATTATCATTGACTTGATGATTTAGATTTTGCTGTCCTGAAATGTCATCATATCCATGCTAGAGAGTGTAATAATAAATGACTTATATATAATATATATATAATATAGCACCAAAATCTATTTTTAAAATGCTCAATGGCGCTTTACAATTCAAAGTGGTCATGAAATTAATAAAACCTTTTAAACATTAGTCAGCAATTACGAATACACAGGTAGTTTGAGAAAGAGTTTCAAGTATATGGGGCAGCATTTATTTTTGTCATATTTTGTCTTAAGGGAAGGAGCAAGTTCAGAGAGTCATTTTCTACATGCTTAAATATTATAAGTTTTAACTTAAAAAATCGAACGGAGCATACCCAAATTAGAAGAAATAAACCAAAATGTTTGCTTAAAAGTCTTCTTTCTTTATCAAAAATCTTTTTAGTACCTTTCGGTGTGAGGTTATCGGGCATATGCCTATTTCTTTGAATCAATTTGGTTCGGGCAAGTAGGAGATTACCCCTCTGTGTCCTTGATAAGTGAGGGGGCTGCAACCTCAGGGCCCCTTACCGAGCCCTGTGACCTCTTGGTCTGGATCTTCATTTGAGGCCTGGTTGTACCTGTTTGGTATAGCCCTCAAAGTCATTAGACCACTCAAGCCTCTCCACCGCAACAAGGTGGGTCACAAAGGAGAGGTTGGGTAAAAGTAAAGTTTCTAAAAAGAGATAACAGGACCCCCGCCCCTTCCCATAAAAGAATGGAGTTGGATGATCTTAAATTATGAAATAAGGTATGGATATCAACAGTGTGGCAGCTCTTGTTTTGCATTTTAAAATTTCTATCCATTGAAGCTTTTGGTATGCTGGAAAGAAGAGAATTGCAGTAATTCAACCAGCTGGTGGGTGCCACCCATGGACTGCGCATCTTTCCTAGTGGTCTATGGGTGACATCTAGTTAACTTTGATTTGTTTGGAGTCGTGTGGCGGGCGCTGAAATGACCTACATGTGTCGATAGAGCCCTAAAACGTAAAAAAAACCAATAGATTTAGCTTATCCATCATCCATGCCTTGATGGGATGAACAGTTTTCAATTATGGTTACAGAGGAATTTTGGTATTTTGTAACTTGCTCATACATCCCTATGCTACAAGCAAATTTCATATAAAATTGTTTTCATTGCAGAGGCGGCGTTCTAAGCCCAGGTGCTGTATTTGAGGACACAACTCTTATAGACCGCTTGGAAAAGAACAATGTGAAATTCACAACAATTGAATAAACCAATCTTCACACATTTGATATTAGTATTAGACCTGAATTTGTCAGTTAAATTTTGTGTTGTCCTTTATAGGAGGGAGCTGTCGGATATTGTAACACATTATTACATTTACACTTTAATGAACTCAAATTGATAGGAAACGTTAATGAATATGATTAATGAACAATGTAATACTAAGATTGCTACTGGGAAAAGTATCAACTCTGTAATTTGCAAACAACCTTGTGGTATTTGGCAGTTGGCTTAGAGATCTCAAATATAATTGATGATATGAGGATGTTTATTATTTAATTGGTAATTAAAAAATATAGTGATGGTCATGGACTAAAAAATTAGGACAGTTATAAGCAGGGATGGTGGAATTAAATGAAGAAAATGCTGAACAGTATATTATTACTGTAGTGTGATTAAGGAAAATTAAATGAAGTTGATGTTGTCAGTTAAGCCCATCTAATTGTCTACTTGTACACTATATCTTGTTACCGTGAACACTAATGTTTAGTAGTATTTAGTATTTTTACCCTTGCACAGTCAATATCACTTTTGATAATGTCATAAATAACATACCGGTAAGTTATTTTTTAAATGATTCCATGTTTGGACCAAAGACAAGCTCCTATCCTAAAACAGTGCCTTAAAACAACCCTTTTGTTTCCTATAATTTTGTGTTTTAAGTTTGATTAATTAATTTTTTTTACAATTCTTTCATTTATTTACAACTTCTTGATGTCCTCATGCATCTTCTTCAGACAGACATGTTATCGGGATATATATAAAAGACTATCAATTTTGGGGTACTTTTATGTAACTGTAGCGAAGATATATTTCTTATAGTATGAGCGAAAGTGACAAAATCTTTTTAAGTGTAGTCATGAATGTTTAGCTGTGTATATTTATATATTTGTCTGCTTTTTTTATACTTAAATTCTTTGGATGCTTTTTGTGTGCTTAACTTTGCTTTCTTTTAAAAAGACATGTTGTGATTTTTCACTCTTAAAAAAAAAAATAATATTACCCTAATTTCATGGTCCACTATTGAATATGAAATTAGATTACTCATAAGGTTTTGGTACAACTTAACATTCCACTTAAACAATTTGTATGATTATGCATGCTATTCAAGTAATTGTGTTGATATATATAATTTCATCTCATACAGCATTGTTATGAGGAAGTTGCTATGACCCTTTACTTATACAGAGAGGCACCTATTTTCCCTTTTAAAAAATTCTCTGGTGTATCGGTACAAAGTCAACTTTTATATTGGCAGAGTTTTGTTGGGTTGTTGGTTTTAATTAATTTATTACTTTATGGGAACCTGATTCTGTTATGGGATCCTTTTGAGCTGATTCTTAGGGGATATGATTAACAAATCCACTCATCTGAAAAAAATTAAGATAAAAAACATTACTGTTACCTCCCTTGGAATAAAAAAAAAGCGTTGGGAACAAAATTCTCTAAATATCAATGTCTGGGATTTGGATGGAAATTAACTGATGCGACGCAAACTATGCAAGCTTGACTATACATTATTCTCAAATAAAAGGAGCCATCTTTAAACTAAACAAAAATTATATCTCAATGAATTTTGACATGTTTAGTTTTTCTATAAAGCCTATCTTGCAATGTGATCCTTTTTCTCTATTTATTGAATCATGACAATAAAATATGGTCAACTTCCCTCATTGTGTTTCTCTTTATTTCAGATGTTTGTTTCTTGTTATATTATAGTCTATTGACTATTCTTCTGTTCTTGTTAGTTTGTTTGATCGAACCCCATTAATACTGCAGAACAGTGTTGGGGCCAGCCTTATGTTCAGCCATGAAAGGCACACAAGATACCCGCCATAAATGCAGACACCCTGACCACCAAAAACAACTGAACACAGCCGGAAATTCTCTGGATCAAAGAATTTTAGAAAGCAGGTGATCAAAGGTCAATAAACAAATTACTGTAGCCCTTGTGGGTACCCCCTCAGCAATTGATAAAAACTGGGAGGTTCTACCACTCTGGGCAGTTCTTCTGTTCTATATTTTAAATTATTTTAGATTTGAATGAGTGAAAAACTTATTTTCTTACGGCCAAATAGAAAATGATTAGGATAAGGGCCTCTGTCCACAGCCTTTGCTACGATTTGCAAGGGTACATACTTTTAGCAAATGAAAACATTCAACAATCTGTACGTCTGCATCGAGTTTCCACTACATCAAAGCATTGTGTAACATATGCAGTGGATAATTGATGCAAAGGCACAGTGTTATACGTTTGCCATGTGTAGCGAAGGCTGTGGAAAAGGGCCTATAGCAGATTTCCAAATGGGCTTGATCTTTAAGTGAAGGTTCCCCATATATTTAGGATGTTCCCCAGAATATCACCACCTTCTGAATAAAAATAGTCGTAACCAAATTTTAAAAACATAATAGGCCTGATTAGCGAAGGTTTAAGACAAGCTCCTGGGTATGAGTATGGGCCTCAATTTTTTGGGGACCACCAAGATCTGGCAGTGCGATAGGAACCCCAAAACGGCTTTATACGATTGACAAATTGTGACTAGATGCGTGGTTACGTTGCCCGTCTCTCTCTCTGGATGTAGAGTTTCTGGGGTTTCAATCCTGTCTGTGTAGGATTTTTTCTCTGGAGCATCTTAGTTTTCAAGCTCTTCTTTGGATATTCACGTGGAAGTGGAGGCTTCCAAATTCTGTTAGACCGCCTTTGAGCTGACCTTCTTGAGTTAAAAAAGGCATATGACTAACAGTTTTGGACTTTAAACGGGTCTGGAAGAGATCTGTATACTAAGACACAATGGTGGACGTAACGAATATCCTTGAACCATCAGAGACCAATTGCCGAAGGGCCTCGTGTCTTGTATTTAACTTTATGGGGACATTTTGTGTTGGTATAATAAATACCGGGTCCCAGTGTGCAGAGGTACGGTTCTTGCCTCAGAAAGGTACATGGTTCGATTCCCGGCAGTGTCGGTTATTTTTCTCCGGGACACTTGGTGAAAACCTATATGCCACTCCCCTGATCCTATTCAGGTAGGTGGGATCAAGAACCTAGTCTATCAGAGACAGACAATAAACTGGGAGGTCCCGTGTGCATGTTGCGCATGTTAAAGAACCCTTGGCAGTTAAAAATAGATAAGAGTAGGCCGTTGTCCGGGCAAAATTAATTCCTACCACAAAAAGGTCACAGTGGGTTGATCACCTGCTTGGCTTAATACCTTGATCCAGAGAAATCCAGACTCAATTGTGCTGGCCCGACACTGTAATGGTAAAAGGGAATTGGATAAGAAAGAAAGATTTATGAATGTAAATCGAATGGGAGAGCACGGTCCCATTCTGTTCACATGTTTAAGTGGTGGCAAGCAGACTTACTTGACAATACTGCTGTGCAAAGACAAAGAGATGCATCTGCAATCTACAAAGTTTTGAGAAATTATAAATCTCAGGGCATATCATTGCAAAATATTCTCTGCATTGTCCCTGAACTATGTGTCCTTCTTAAATACAGATTTGCATATGGACAGGTTAAAGTTTGGTTTTGACCACACCAAAGGTACAGTCCACTCCCGGTTAATCGCAACACGACATGAGCGGCAACATTATTGCGATTATCCGAAGTTGCTACTACTACTAACCAGCGACTAGAATTAATATATAGAATTAATTAATTCTGTTTCTTCCCTGTTGCGTTAACTGAGTCTGATAAACCGGTGTAGACTGCATAAACCATAAAAAATTGTTGAGAATTAATGGACTTGATAAAGAATAATAGTGATCTTCCTTTGGGAGGATAATGTGTTGTAGAAAAACTAAAAGCAGTAAGTCAAAATATCCAGAATTCTTAACCCTTTGAACCCTGGCCTCCTGGTTTCCTGAGAGGGAAAGAGGGGGGAAAGTATAGGACTGTACATACACAGGACAAAACCCCGCCATAAGTCTAAATTAGGTACTTACTTTATGGTCTAGTTCCAGCAAAGATCTTTCTACAATAAGATGTTCGACTCAGCTTATTTCACTATATACTGAGTGAGGAATTTTTTAGAGTAGGTTCCCTTGTACCTTGTGTGCTAGTTATGCCATAGTGTGCACTAGATGGACGCATTTTATGTTTTTGGTGCGTTATTTTTGTTAAGTTCACTAATTTTGATAAAAGGATGCATTACGACCATACCATTTTGTATCGAGTATTGAACACACAAAAAAAAAAAGAGAATTATGGTAACACACCGTCATCGGTAAAAGTCATAGAGTCGAACATTTTATTGTAGATGATTGTTGGTTCCAGTACTCCACTTCATACACATCAACAGCTGTGTATAAACGACATTTTCTTCCTCCCAAACTTCCAGTACTTGATCTTTTAGATATCGTAAAATTGTTCAGATTCAATAAAACACACTCGAATGGTCTGAATGGAAGTTGTCATCTTTGTTTCACCTTCTGCGCAGACAGCAAATTAAAGCTATATTATATTCTGATTAGCTGATTATCATGGAGGCTAGATCTGCACTTTGTTGATAGCAACTTCAATACTGGTAAACAGGCCTTCTGGTATTACAACCTTACAAGCTCAAAGGGGGGTCCCAGTGGCGCAGAGGTACGGTTCTTGCCTCTGAAGGTTCAATTCGCGGCAGCGACACTGGGTATTTTTCTCCTTGAAACTCGATGAAAACCTATATGCCACTCCCCAGATCCTATTCAGGTAGGTGGGATAAAAAAACCTAGTCCTATGGGAGACCAGACGATAAACTTGGAGGACCTGTGTGCATGTTGCGCACATTCAAGAACCCTTGGCAGTTAAAAATCTATAAAGAGTGGGCCACAAGGCCGCTGTCCGGGCAAAATCAATTCCTATCACAAAGATCACAGTGGGTTGACCACCTGTTTGGCTTAATATCTTGGTCCAAAGAAATCCAGCCTCATAGTGCTGGCCCTACACTGTAATGGTGACAGGGAACTGGATAAGAAAGAAAGAAAGGTTCAAGGGGTTAATTGGCCCTGCTAAAACTAACCAACTTTCAGTGAATATGAAATTCATAGTAACCCCAAAGATGATAAACTGAGCGAATTTTACTATATAATGAGTGAGGACAAAATAAGAGTTGTCCCCTTGGATTGATGTAGTTTTTTTCACAAAAGGTGCTTGAGTTCTTCTTACAACAATTTCGGGAATTTCCCATTTCAACAGAAGCCAATAGCAAAGTATTTTGAATAACTTTACAATTTACACAATTACATCTAGTCAGGGACAATGGCCTATATGTAAAAAAAAAAAAAAGAGAGTCAAACTTTACGAAAACATTAAAGAACTTTTTATTCACTTCCCAAAGAATTTCTCATTTGTGTACTTCTAAAACAAGGGATGTCAGCAAGTAACATAAAAAGACAATTTAGAAAAGCACAAAAAGGACATCTTAATAGCCATGTGAAAAAACAATGCAATTTTTAACACAGAATACTGAACAAATAGGCAAATTTGTACATATAAGAAAAGAAATAAGAGTAAGGCTTCTATAAAGACAATTTGCACAAACAACTTATAAAAGATAACTGGTAACATTTTTTCACCTGAAAATTTACAACAAAATGACAAAATGACAAAATCTTACAGGAAAAATAAAAATCCCCAGGAACACAGTTTTGATGAGTTTGATGAAATAAGCACGTTTTATGTTGACTTACTGACTTCATTTTTTATATCTTTGGACCCCTAAACAGTACACACTAGTGTGTTATTGTTTACCACTACCACGGCGTGGGCAGTGTTGACATATGATATGAGTATTTTCCTAACAATGACGTCATTTTACTATATTCTAATTAATGGAGACATCTAGACTAGAGAAAACAAAAACAAAGTTGTAAAATAACATGTGGCTATGCACTTATTGTTATTCACAACAGTAAACAAAAACAACGGTGAATTACAAAGGTCATTCAGTGCTTCAATAGGAAATGGAAAAATTACATTTCGTTTTTGTCCATTATTCTGAAACTACTGAATTTTATATGCAAAAGGCACTGAAGAAAACTATGCCCTCCCTTCAGGCAAAATTTCATAGACATACGTCACATAATAATTTTAATTATACTAGACATCAGCAAAGAGTGGGAAATAAATCAGTTATGTTGAAGGATTAAATCTAAAGGTAGATCCAGTTTGAAGAGTTGGCGGGGGAAGCAGAACTTCCTGAGTAGGAGATGACATTCTAGGAGGAGTTGAGATTCCAGGGCTGTTGTGACTTGTTGGAAAATTCAATCCAGCCAATGGGCTAGAAGTATATGTGGTTGACCTGGACCAATCATCTTTGAAAATCTGAACAGTAAGGTGGGAAACGATATTGCTCAAACGATTGAAGACATGAGCCAAAACAAGCTGCTCATCAGCATCACGCCTCACTCGAACCTGTACAGAGCCAGCCTACAGATTGATTCAAATAAAATGAAAGTATGTTAAAATGTTCATTCTATAACAGATACCTTTTTACTCTCTTTCTTTCTTAATCGTTTACCTTTTGTACCTTTTGGTGTCAAACTTCCTCCACTGATTTATATCACTAGTCTTTCTTTTTGCTTCGGTTAGTTAACATCCTCCCTTTACTTTTCTACATCTCAATCCTATTCGCATAGCGAGATTTGCAAACCTTTTCCGTGCAGTCATCGTGGTATCCATCCGTGTGTCAGGCTTTTCGTACATCATTCTCTGAATCTTAAAAGTTTCAGGTGATCAACGCACTGTACCCTAGGTAGGTAGTGGAGCTGTCACCTACGGCCTCCTACCAGGCCTTGTATCTACTTAGTCTGTCCTTCATTTGAAGCCTTTCCAATATGGTTGCACCTTTTTGGCAGAGCCTTCAAAATCATCAGATAGTGCAAGCCTCTCCACTGTGGCAAGGTCAGATACATAGAGAGGTCATTATAAAGTATGTTGAAATATACTATATCCGGTCCGATTCACAACCACATGTCATTGGCGTTGTGTCCTTAGGTAAGACACTTAACTCTGCTTACCTCACTCGA
>JARBEQ010106214.1:0-13879 GCA_030265355.1 Tritonia tetraquetra | reverse complement strand
GATCCAGAGAAATCCAGACTCATTGTGCTGGCCCTACACTGTAATGGTAAAAGGGAATTGGATAAGAAAGAAAGGTAGAGATAACACACCTCAGATAAAGAGCTTCCCTCCATAAAGTTTCCAGAAAACATTGCAGCCATAACTCGACTCCTGGTACACAAAACAATTTTGTGTGCATAGACCTTAGAGCCTGCAATGTCCAATATCAACAAACAAGTTTTAATAATGCATTAATTGTTAAATCAAACAATGAGAAAATAAATTTCTGAATGAAATGAAGGGAGTCAAGCACAGATATCTTTAACCCTAGAACTGCCATGGGCTGATGCAGTTGGCCCTAATTTTCCTCTGTAGTGACACGGCATATCTATCAGCCACAGATAGAAAAGGTAAAAAGTGAAGCATAGCACTTTTATAGTGTATATCCACGAAGTTCATCATGCTCTATGAGCTTTACAATGTATTGTTTACCCCCGGCAGGCCATAACACTCCTGTATCCTTCTCAACTCCATTAGGAGTATATAGTGCAAGCTGCCTGTTAGGCGCTTCAGCACTAGCATTCTGATAAGATTGTTCGCTGCCCGTGGCTGGGTACTCATTTACATCTGAGTCGAGTGAGGTAGGCAGAGTTAAGTGCCTTACCTAAGGGTACAGCGCCTGAGTGGTCATCTGTCCAGACACTGATCACGATCAATGTAGCTTGACCACGCTGACCGGTTCAGCGTGCTAACCGTTTGACCACCGGCGCCTCTACAACTATTAAAAATGCTAAATGAAACAATTCTGATCTTGTGCTTCTTTTTTTGCCCCTGAAACAGTTGAATTCATTGTTTTTACACCGTGAATGTACTGATTAATGCAGAGAAAAAAAGAAGCTTACATTTTCACCAATGATGCAGCACTATCATACTTTTCTAGTTTCACTATATCATAGAGTACTGATAGGCCTTTTCAAAGTCAGGCTTAGCACGTAAAGTATCTAGCAGGGGTCAGCCATCTAAAAGTCAGGCTTGGTACTCAACAAAGGGTTAATGTCAGTTCAAATGATCAACAAATTTCCTCCATTTCATTTATTAATACCTACAGCATCTTTCACCCTCAACTTAAGTAATACCTCTCTTCTGTTAGAACATTGTTTCTATGAATTCTATGTATGACATATTTCTAAATGTTATTGTTATATACTCATGACACTTGCATTTTATTGGAGTTATAAATGATTTAGTTTTAGACAAAAGAATTACAATTAGAGGGAGATGCTGAATTATATAAAAGACACATGAACAAACTTATTACCTTCCACATTGAAAACCACATCAGGAAACATTGATTCTTTGTTGAAGAACATTTGTTTCATCTTGGAGGCTGTGTCCTTATTCTGGCGATTTCCAATGACAGGATTGAAAAACTCTTCCTCAATAATCACATTGGTACAGATTGTTGCTAAATACGACAGCTTAAAAATGTTAGCAACCCGCTTCAACTCATTCAATTCTGCTTCATTCACATCATCTGATAGTCGTGGTAAACCTTGAAATGATTGAAAAAGGATTTAATGTAAATATACTATATCATAAGAAGAGTTATAGAACTTACAAGGAGAGAAGGGGGGGGGGGGGATATGACAAGGGACCTTGGGGCAAATATTATTACAGTGGGTGTCAGATCCAACGAGGCCGCAATCAATGAAAAGTCCGCTCCAGCGAGGCAAACCGAAATCCGTTTTTCCCCCCACCAATATTACCTGTATTCTCCTGACTTTGCATTTAGTGAGAGGTCTCATTCAACAAGAACTGAGCATCATTCCTGATGACCTTGTTAAATCTGACTTAAGAGAATTAACACTACAATGGTATAGACAGGGGTCCCAGTGGCTCAGAGGTATGGTTCTGACCTTTGAAGCGAAAGGTACCGGGTTTGAATCCCAGCAGCGACAGTCGTTTCTCTTCATAAAACTTGATATAAACCAATTTGCCCCCCCCCTGATCCTATGAAGGTAAGTGGGATAAAAAAAAAGGGTAATTTCAAAATGTCCTTGTATTTGTTTCAATGCCTGTGGAAAATGGAACAATTACATTTCATTTATGATGATTATTCTCAAACTTAGTATGCAACTGAAGGTGGGGAAAGCATTGCCCTACCATCATGCAAAATTTCATAACGTGCTACTTGACTGAAGATTATATAGGCTTACGTGAGGGTTTTTTTGTAATATAATTTACATATATGTATTTATAATGCAATCTTCATGGAATCTCTATGCAGAATCTAAGCAAAAAATGAGGGTAATCTAAAAAAGGATTTCAGTTTTATTGAAAAGAAAATTGCTAAAGTTATGCAGCGTCACCATGACAATGAACGATTTCCTTACCAGTGTAGAGAAACTCTAAAACTCTAACAAATGTCTTGGCCTGTATGTTGGCGCTGAGTTCAATAACAACATGCAACCTGTCAGACTCATCTTTGTCATAAACAGCACTAATTCCTGAAAGGGAATAACATTACATATGAATAGTAAGCAGAAATTTTGGTCATTAATACGGCCCTTTCCGTGAAGAAGGGTGAATAAGGCTAACAATGGATTAGTATTATTCGTCCTTCTTCATGAACATGGCAGCATAGTTAAAAGTCAGTATAAAAATATTTAGTTATTCATTATTAATTATATAAATGAACACAGAATAGAACTAGGGGGTCCCAGTGGTTATTTTTCTCCTTGAAACTCGGTAAAAACCTATTAGCCACTCCCCTGCTCCTATTCAGGTAGGTGGGATCAAGAACCTAGTCCTATCAGAGACAGACGATAAACTCGGAGATCCCTTGTGCATGTTGCGCACGTTAAAAGATCACAAAGGTCACAGTGGGTTGATCTCCTGCTTGGCTTAATACCGTGATCCAGAGAAATCCAACTTCATGGTACTGGCCCTGCACTGTAATGGTAAAAGGGAACTGGATAAGTAAGAAAGAGAAAGAATAGAACTAAATCATGACCTCTTCATGTAGAAGCATTTCTCACAATTTGTAAGTTCACCAGTTACGGTTGTTCTGTCAATTGTATCACCTTCCTCAGCTCCTTCAGTCTAGGTTGTGTCCTCATGCCCTGGGGTTTAAACCCAAATGCTATGTTACCACCATATTCATCTTCTCTCCTTTCTCGAGCCCCCTCTGATATATTTTCTAAATAACAACAAAATGTAGAACTTTTCATTACAGACTGTGTCCGTCCATATCCAACCAAGAGACCATCTTAGCATTCTCAACTCAGCTACCTCCAAAAACTTTTCTAGATTTTAGGTCAATGGTAGTGTTTCAAGTCCATATGTAACAGGTCTGGTCGGACTTTATAAAGTTTCCTTTTAAGTTCTGTGGTGTTTGCTTGTGGAATAAAAGAGGTATGTCCTTAACCTTTAATGTGCCAAACTCGACATATGTCGAATTGACCTAATGTTGTTGCCGTTGCCACGTTCAACATATTATGTAAAATAACACAAAGTTGTCTATAACGAAGCAAATTGTTAATTGTACAAAGGGATAGCATTTAAAGAGTGATCTCCCTTGGTTTGTGCAGCTGCCGAATGGCTGGTTTGTTTGGATGTGAAACTTTGATTCTAAAAGTAATTTTAAATCAATTTTTCGACTTGTGGACACAGTTTCCCTACTTTTCAGTAGAGCTGAAGTGAGCAGACAGTACATCCCGATACTCGAAAGAGTCACAGAAGTCAATGACCAGCGGGCGGTATGATAATTCACCAAGCACACTTTTTAAAAAACCAAGGGTTAAGAGCCTTGAGATTAAAAAAGCTGCCGCTTAAAAAGATTTTTAGTAGTGGTGAGTAGAGAGGTGATAATTTGTCACTTTCTGGATAGGACATTGTTCTATTGCAGTTGCTTGTCCAATTCCCAGTTGAGAATTGCTAATTTCTATTTCTACACCTGGGTCAGGGGCATCCCTAGCTCAGTGGTTAAATCACTCGAGGACAGGGTTTGAGCCAGCCTTGAACCAGTTTTTTTCTGGTCCTTTCAGAATTTTCATGGCTCTGCCCTGAGGATTCATGTGAAATCTACTCAAGTTCTTTGGAACCACCTTTGATATGATCTTTATGTGTTGAAAAAGGCGTAAAACTTCAAACTTAAGAACTTTTTTGTACAGCTGGGGCAAGTGATGTAATTGGAGCAAAACTATTGTTATAAAAACAACCAGAGAAAATACATTGACTCATGAAAAGAAAAAAAATGCATGTAACAATTCATGTAAATTTCATATGATTTTATACGTCAACTGTTACCAAAAAATCTTTCCTGTTTCATTTACCTTCAATTTTGCCTGAATTCACCTCATTGCTAAAGCCATCAATGGAGCTGAGGTCATATTCTTGAGTTTTCTATGAGGATATAAGACAGACATTAAGTATTCATAATGGAAAAGTTGGTTAAAAGAAAATGGTTTGAGGATCCACAGATTAAATCTATACAGTCTATTATTTAAAGTTAAAGACATTGCTGAAATGAAAATCTACATTACTTTAATTGATACCTTGTTGTCACTTTCAATGTCAGTTATGCCTGATTAAATGTATTTACATTACACTCCTGAAGTTAAACACTTTGGTTGCCACGCCATTTTCCCTATAATTTATCATTGGTTGCCGGCCATTTTGTCAGGAAATGGAGAAAATGGTCTTTTCATGAAAAAAATCATAACTTTTCCAATATCTTCACTAGGTTTGTCATCCACAGCTGATACTACAATGGAAGTCGGATTGCACGAGGTTGTTATGACTCGAGGTTGCCACTCACTTCTCATTGTATGAGACCTTTCGTTAAATGCAAAGTCAGCAGCATAGTAAAAAAACAAGGAAAACAGAAACTAAAATAATATAATTTCATTAATTATCTCCCTTGATGTCATAAAGGCGACAGACGGGCTTGTTACTCCCAGAACAATACTAAAATTCATGTCTTTTAATTTTTCAAAAACTATTTCTTTTAAAAAAGAGACGATTTTCACATGTTGGGTGCTCGTTAGATGTGTTGTCATTTACAAAGAGAATATAAGGGAAAACATGGAGATTTCTAATTGCCTCATTGAAGCCGACTTTTCGTTGAATGTGACTTCGGTGGATCCGGCGGTCACTGTTACACTTTGTTGTCACTTTCAATATCATTTCTATTAAAGCCAGACCATAAATCAACAAATATTCGGGCTTAAAATTTTCACATGAGTCACCATCATCTCATTTTTATGTGCTCTAACATTTGTCACTAATTTATTTCACAAAATTTGCGAAATTGAGATATAACCTTAGATGTATCACAAACTGGGTGAAAAAATTTAACTGGATGTAAAAAAGCATAAACAATGCAAGTGAAATAACCAGGATGATTTGGAACTGTAATGAGTAAGACCGAGACCTAAGATAGTCATGACCTGAGGTTTAGAGTTACTGTGACTTTGTGAATTTAATCACTTTATTTGACTCTAGAATTTTGGCCTTTAGTTGTACTGGCTTGTCACTTTATTGCTGATTGAAACATTGGTTCATCTCTTACATATTATAATGATGTTATCCCAGAAAGGGAGAGATGTAGTGATATAACCTATAACCCATGTTTCCTTGTGTGTTGTTGTTTATCTGAGTTAAGTCCCTTGTTGTTTTCAATATGATGTCATTGTACTTCTTGTGTTGTAACTATGGAAATGTTTGAACATCACGTATAAATCAGCTGTTCATCAACAATGATGCATCTACTCTTGGTCTTACTTATTACAGGAACCGTCATATAATTTCATATTCACTGGTTTATTGGGGTCGGCATTAAACAAAGGTAATGGCAGAAACGAATACTCAAGTCATAGTAGGCAAACAAGGTATTAACACTTCCCTTGCCATGTCGAAGTTGTATTTTATTCCTACCATTGCCAACTTCGACAAATGTCGAAATTCATACTATGATGATTAATGGCGGCAAATACGGAAAAGTATGAAGTGAAAACATTTCCACGGTTACGTCCCTTGAATTGAAACTACTTTAACCGTCTGCCTGAATTTTTTCAGTGTGATACACGCAAATTTAGTGTTAAAAAATCGATATGACTCCGATTCTGGTGATGAGAGAGGCAGCGTCGACTCTTGGTCTAGTTGAACTGTTGACTAGGACAGTGATAACGAAGTGTTTGAAGTTGGGGAAATAGATGAAAGGGGGGATAGAGATGGGTCTGGACTTGAACTGGCAGTATGTTACCACAGAAGAGTCAAATGATGCTGCTGAGTGGCATATTCCATTTGATAGTGCTTCTGTAGGCATTGCTTCTGATCTAGACCTTGACACTTCTGAATTTGAAGTTATAGTTTTGAAGATATGATTTTTTTTCTAAAATAAGTCATTTTCAGCTTGTTTTGATGAAAATTGGTGGCAATGGGATTACATAATAGTGAAAAATAGGTGGCAAGGAAAGTGTTAATGATGGTACAGTTAACATTATATACATGATTTGGAGGGGAGCGGGCACCATAGAATGATAAATCAAGGTATGGAAATGTTATGAGTGCCATAAAAACACAGAAAAATAGCCTTAGAAAGAAAATAGGAAAAGACGACGGTGGGATTCGAACCCACACCGGGACGTAAGACAACACCACCTAGCCGGAGACCAGTGTTGTCTTACGCCCCAGTGTGGGTTCGAATCCCACTGTCGTCTTTTCCTATTTTCTTTCTAAGGCTATTTTTCTGTGTTTTTCTGGCACTCATAACATTTCCATACCTTGAGTTAACATTATATGATGCCATATGGCAATGTTATGTTCCGTGTTAATTATCTAAACACCGGCATTGAGACTGAAAAATATTGAGATCACTTACAGGCCCGGTGAGAGTTCCAGTTAAAAGTTTGCTTAACAAAGGACTTGCTGCACACAAGACAATCCTGTGTGCATATAAACGTCTCTTCCCTTCCACAATGAATGTTACATCATGAAATTGTTGGTCTTGCAAAGCTGAATACCAATCATGGCCAAATGTTGATGTCTCTATTTTAATCTCTGGAGCCTTTGCTGTAAAAGTAAACATTATGGAATTGTGTTGAATACACAAAATGTACATCAAATCTTAAGAGACAGAGCTTTTCCAAGTTTTAATGGATTCAGTGTGTATATTTGCTGCCTATAACTATTACATAATTGATAAAGTAATGATAATAATCTAAGGAAAGGGAGAAAAAAAATAACCTTAAAGAAGACACAACATTATACAAGTTTTAAATGCTTGCATTATAGTTTCACAGAGAGCTAATCACCTGCTTGGCTTAATATCTTGATCCAGACTAAATCTGCCACATAGAGCGGGCCCTAAACTGTAATGGTAACAGGGAACTGGATAAGAAATAAGAAAGAAAGAATGAAAGCGTTGTAGTTTACCTACTCGAGGCTTGACAGGTGGAATTAGGAGTGGTTTGCGTAAGATCTCGGACAGAAGGCCTTGTGGTTTCTTCTTTTCTTGACGATTTAAATCTGCAATCTCAACCTGTTTAGAAAAAGTGTTACATTAGACATATAACACTTGAATGTTAGCGCTGCTATAGGAATAATATCTCTCAGCAGCAATCGGTACCCAGGCGGGGAAAAGGAAAAGATCTCCCTCGCTACTGGCCTCTACTCCACCAACTTCAAGTCCGAAGCTGTTGCCATCAAAACCGGCGCAGTCCATATTGAGCACTGTCCTGACACCTCAACCAATGTTGTCTTCTTCAGTGACGCCAAGTCCGGTCTGCAGGCCATTGAGACTGCTCAAGATAAAGAGCTGAATGGTCTGGCTTCGGCCCTGACCTCCCTGTGCAGAGCTCATGCTGTGGTCCTGCAGTGGATCCCTTCCCATTGGGCTACAAGACTGCAGACACTCTTGCAAGGAAGGGATCAGAAAAGGAGCAGACAGACAAGTCCACAACCTTCAATTAAGCCAAGACCATTATCAAGGCCAAAAAACACAGACTGTGGATGCAACAACACCCACAATACAACAAAAATGACCCATACCATCTGCTGTCTAGAGCCGAGGAGGTGGTAATTTTCAGGTTGAGGACGGGTCACAGTAAAATGAACCATCACCTCTACACCAAGTTCTGTATCGGCCAGTCAGCCCAGTGCCCCTGCCAGACCAGAAATATTACAACGGAACATCTGTTACAGACATGTCCACCAGGGGAAGACCTTAGGCAACGAACCTGGACAGCGGAGACCCCACTGACAAGGAAGCTCTATGGTGGCCTGGAGGACCTACGCTGCATGGCTCTGCCTTCACCCGAGAAGTCGGCGTGCCCATCTGAGTGATTGAGAATAAGAAATGGAAAAACAAAACAGCAATCTCTGGAAATGATATTTTTTTGCATGTTTGTTACGAAGACAAATGAAGAAAAGAAATGGAAAAAGGTTGTAGTTTAAGCTTGGTGTTGTTAAGTTGTTTGAGATTAATCCCCCCTAACAAGCATATAAAGTAACAAGCATTTAACCTCCAACTATGGTGCTGTAGAAGATGACTTGACCAGCTGTAAGCTTTATTGAAGATGCTGGTGAGTTGCCTACCTCTTTCTACAACACGGGTGGTCAAAGTATTTTGCCTAAAATAATGATGAAACTCGAAAAAGCAGGATTCAAACCAATTGTGAATGTGTGACACACTCCTGTCAATTGCATTTTCTATCATGCATGAAAAAATAATATTTATGTGACCCATCGTAACGAGAGAGTCCCCAAGATACTGATTGGTAAATAGAGAAATAAGATAAAACACCCAACAGGCACAGGGTTATTGAAATGTTTTCCTCTTTAACTATGCCAGATATAAAGATGAGACAGTGCTATTTAAATGAGGAAAACCTGTTTTTAACATATATATATATATACACAAATAGTGGAATTAAGACAGAAACTCACAGCATGTTGAATGCATTCATCTAAGCCTTCCCGAGTCAAGGAACTTGTTTCATGGAAGCTGGCATTAAATGACTGAGCAAGGGCAAATCCTTCTTCATAGCATACCATCATTTCCCTACTGTGTGGTGATGTTGCTCGGAGGTCTAAGAAAGGAAAAGGAAAATATCATGATGAAAAACAGATGAGGTAAAATTACAGTAAAACCTGAAAAACTGTTGAAAAATGAAACATTATCACTTACATACACACATGTCATATTTTTCACAAGGACCTAAGGTACATATAATGGCATAAGTAAGACTTAATTACTGCAATTAATATCAATGCAATTAACTTATCACTGTGTTCTTTGGACAAAGGAATTGATATTCTTTAAACAATCTAATATCAAAAAGAATAATGACATAAGTACAGCAATGACTTATGACTTTTGGCACAAGTCATAAACCTGGGTCACCGAGCTAGTCTTGACATCCTTTAAGCTAATCATTTCATCATTTATATCACTCAAATATTTTACTTGAAGATGATCTGCTTTGCAAGACAAATAATTTAGATATAACAGCTAGTCCCCACAGTTAAGTCTTTGTCCACACCAGCCTTTGTAAAACAATAAAATAATTTATTGATTATACTCTTACTATCACTCAGTTGCTTCATTCAATTGTATTGCCTAGTGTTCTCTGAGAAGAATGAATGACCTCTTATGACACCTGTGCTGACACACACGGCTGTGCGTCAAAATACCTAGGTTTATGATAGGTGAATGTTTAGTGTCAACACTGCACATAAGTTCAGTAAGTCATAACGGCATGAATCCAGTACATTCCATAAATTTTCAAATCGACAAGCAAATACAGTATTGTTCAATTTGTATAACAATTTTTAGGAAGAAAAAGCTCAAAACATAAAAATAAAAATAATAAGAGACAGTTTTTTTTTCTTTTTCTTTCAAAACTGCCGAAAATGTCTTATGCCATAATATAGCGCAGTGATGAATAATATACAAATATAGTAATTAGGCATGTAACTCCACAATATAAGGAGAATTTAGCAGTTACAGAGAAAAGACTATGTTTATTACTGGTACATAAAGTCACCTGTTTTGCAAGCCACCACAACTCTTGCTGCTCCTGGATAATAAAAAGTAAGTCTAGGAAACCACTTCTTTTTTAAGTTCTCAAAACTTGACCTGTTTTCCACTGAATAGCAGAGAAGGATACAGTCTCTGCCAGGGTAAGACATGGGTCGTAGTCTGTCATAATCCTGAAAATTACAATACAGTTGTGTACAATTATCTATATAAGACAATGGAAATAATAAAACATTCAAGACATTACAATGTATAGCATGTAACTATTAAAGGTGAGACAGGATTTTCAAATCATCGCCTTGAAGAGTGCTATTGGCTGCTACAGATTCAGTTATATCTAAAAACAGAAAACATATATTGTTTGCATTAATTTATCTTTTTTTTTTTGGAGGGCATGCCGCAAGAGGAAAAATTTAATTTAAAAGAAAATGAATATAAAGCACAGCACACAAATCTTGAAATCACGGAAATCTCAAACAATTCTATTCCCTGAATAAATTTCTCTATTTTCTTTGTATTAGCGACACGGTTGTCTCTTACACCCAACACGGCCATCTCAAACAAACCAGTCATAAAATTGCATGATCACAACAGATATAATTTCATTGCCTATTGCAAGGCAAAGGGACGAGGCGCTGGGAAGGTCGCCTGTCTGCCATTCCTAGTTTACATGCATGTAGCGTATCATGCGTGTATGTTAGTGGAAATGCAGGGAGATGTGTTTGAATTTGAGTGTGGTTAATGAAATGTGACCGGTGACGAGTGAGTGAGGGAGAGAACAATTACGAAGGACACAGGTGGCATCACGAAGCGATTGAATGTGTTAGTGTTATTTACATCATGTGCATGCATAGTGTGTGATTAAGTGACACATTGGCTTCTGTGTTGTTTGATCAATGTGTGCGCATACCAGATACCACCCATGATTGTGTCCCTTTTTTATCATCCTTTAATTTTTTTAATTCCTTGAAAAATGCCCACATGGAAAACTTGACTTCACAGAAATTTTGGACACATCGTTCAAGTTGTATATATGTCAAATAAATATAAAATTAAGTATTTCAGACTAAAATCCATTTTCCTCTCCTTACCTGACTGTAAGATACAAAAACGGCAACAACATATTTTTTGTCTGTTACTATGATGTCATGGGCGACGTTTGGAACTGGAGATGAGTGTAAGGAAAAGTGATTGGAAATATATGTATTGAAAAGAGAATTTTTTCCCACTTCCTGATCACCCACTATGAGCAGTTTAAGGGGGTATTCCATTGTTCCTCTTGTATCTAGAAGAGAGAGAAATGCAATGAGGATAATTCAAAATGTTACAATTGTGGTTTTTGGTATAGGCAAATAAAATCGTTATGAACACAATACCAGCCTACCTCCATGATCTTAGCGGCACATTAGGCTTATATGGTGTTCATGATCTTATCCATCTAGCTACAGTCGACTCTGGTTTATTGCAACCCAGTTAATCGCACCTTTTTCAAAGAAACTAAATGAATTTATTCTTTATAAAAGTCACTGGTTAATCACAACAATTTTGTCGCTCCCATCACGTTGCGAGTAACTAGAGTCGACTGTACATCTAAAAAAATGATGTACAAAAATAATTTTTAAAAATGTAGCTCATACCTTGGTTGTAAGTTTTACAGACTTTCCTTATGTGCAATGCCAAAAAATGAAGACAAGAAAGGAAGAATACAACTTCAAATCTCAAGGTTACCAAATTACTTCTTTTTTCAATATCTTTGCCTCCACATCACATTGCGTTCCACTTCCTATGACTCACTTTAAAGATGAGGTGGTGAGTCTATGATAGTTTTTAATGGAATGATGTGATGGAGTTAAAACATGTGAACGCAAAGAACACATGCAACATTTTTTACCTAATAAAAATGTGAAAACTAAAGTTGAAAAGTAAATTTGAAAGCAAGGCTTCTCGTTGAATACATCCAGAGAAAAATCTTGAAAAATCTTGAAAAATCCCTCTTCTGCTTTTATTTTTAAAAGTCAAGATCTTCACATTTTTTAAAGACCACAATGTTGTACACTCACAGTCGGCTGTTTACCTTGATCCAGAGTAAATCTGGCTCCTAGAGCGGGCCCTACACCATAATGGTAACAGGGAACTGGATAAGAAGAAAGTGTTGTACACTTAAGTAAATGTTGACACAATCAAATCCATGATTGAAAAAAGGCACCATGAAGGAACTAAAGCTGTTCCCACAGTTACAGTCTGAAATAAAGCCAATCATAAGTAGATCTAGTGAATTTTGAAACACAAGCTCCAAATTCCTTGGGAGGAGTTCGACAATTTTTTACAAAGGAGCTAAGAATTGCGGGTTGATACAGTGACTAGTGAAACCGATTCAAGCATTGATCTAAGGCAATGAGGGCTCTCATATTATAAAAGGTGAAAAGAAAATTAATCTTACACTGAAATTTTGTAAAGAACAAATGAGATGTCGGTCCGTATCTTGAAAAAATAGATGACAATACAGTTATCGCTATTAGGCTGTAGCAAAAATTGTTTGTTTGATCGAGCCCCATTAATATCGCAGAGCAGTGTTGGGGCCAGCCCTATGTTTAGCAATGAAAGGCGCACAAGATACCTGCCATAAATGCAGGCACCTCGACCACCAAACACGACTGAACACAGAGCCAGAAACTCTTTGGATCAGGGAATTTCAGACAAGTAGGTGATCAGCCCACTGTGTCCACAACTCTTTACTGGCAACATGAGCAATACACTGATCAGTATTAATCAAACATGGGCCAATAAACAATTGCTGTAGCCCTTGTGGGTAGCCCCTCAGCTAATGATAAAAACAGGGAGGTTCTACCACTCTGGCCAATGTAGCAAAAATGAATTTATCTAATAACTAAAATATAATGTGGCAATAGAGAGGAAAGGCGGAAGTTTACAAATCATAGTTATGAACCGGACACTGAAAAATCAGGAAATAAAAAAGAAAGAATGGTTTCTCTCAAATATCATTCAATCCAATAGTAATATTTATGAACAACCTACCATCTAGAGATATTTGACGCAGTAGAATGCCCTCAGAAATGTCTGACAATTTCACAATCACAAAGATGTTAGTTTTACACTGGTGTTGAGTCTTGATCCCCCCCCAAAAATGTGAGAACTTCTAGGAAGGTAGACCTAAAGTGTACTAAAGTTCCAAGTTATCAAATGTCCAAATCCAAGGGAAAGCATTGAATAGTTGCCAAGAAAAAATACTTGACTGTTTTCAAACTCCAGAAACGTATCTATAATAATAGACCTTCCCTAATACACAGAGGGCCTTGCGTTATCGAAATAAAAGAGGAGTGGCTTCGGCGGCATAAAAAGATCATCCAATAACGATCTTGTAACTATTCTAAGAAAAGTACCACTAGACGACCCTGACCGAAAATAGGTCAGGTCAAAGGTTAAAGGTCAAGATAACCTAAACCTTGAGATGGGAGATAGATTGGAGATGGATCGGTGCTTTTATTCATTGACTTCTCATCATTCTTTTGGGGAATTAGAGAATTGGCTTCTTTGACCATTGTCGCTTTTCCTAAATTCTTTCCTCTTGCTTAGTAGAGTGTTTCTATTAATACCAAGATTGTGGAAGATGATGTCACTGGCCCATAACACAAGATTACGCGACTCTTGGGCATGTTTTTCCCGAAATGATTATTAATCGTTTTATTTATTATAGTTCTATTTATAAACTCTTTGGTGTTACGCGACCATGTGTGCAAAGATACTTAAAGATGTGTGTACGCGACACATTATCATCAGCATCATCAGCATCATCATCATCATCATCATCATCATCACCATCATCACCGTCAAACTCAA
>JARBEQ010106103.1:0-13879 GCA_030265355.1 Tritonia tetraquetra | reverse complement strand
ATGATTGGGCAGGGTGAATCATTCGCCCTTCTTAGACTAGTTCGCCTTTCTCCGTGGAGACGAGCGGCCAGTCATACGCCCTTGTCCTTGTTTTTGATTGGCTCTCAAGCAAAGAATTTTGACAGTAGAGTGACCTCGGTCAGTTTACCGTGACCGTTAGGTCTTAAACCATTGATTTCATGGACAACATACAAAAGTCAATTTCTGCGATTTTTTCTTCTAGTTCGCCCTTCTTTGTGAACACGGCAGTATAGACAGAAAATGATATTTCATGAGTGTTGGCTATTTTACGAATGAGCGAAAAGGTGACAAAATACCTCTTACTCTTTGCCTTTTTATTCGATAACAACGAAATTAGTGATAGTTATAGACTAAAAATCTAAATTATTACTTTAAAAGACCAAAATATGCCTACCAATGACTGTTTGAAACATACTGTAGAGGTCATGTCAGAGGCGGGACTTCCAATTTTGTTTCAAGGACTTAATTATTTAATTCCATTTATGGAATCCACAGGGTCAACTTACCCTATTTCATCCGAAAACAATCATTACTGTGGCCATGTCGTTATCAACAATACCTGTTCTCTGAATGGTGAGACAGAGGGATGATTTTATTAAAAAGCAGATTATGATGGAAACCATCATTATGCAAACATTATAATATCATAACTGCTGCTCAAGTGTAGGGAAATAGCACACACCAAAAAGAGAAATCTAACGATGACCCGTCACTATCTACAAACAACCACCCACAATGACCCGTCACTGTCTACAAACATCCAACCACAATGACGTGTCACTATCTACAAACAACCAACCACAATGACCCGTCATTATCTACAAACAACCAACAACAATGACCCGTCACTATCTACAAACATCCACCCACAATGACCCGTCACTGTCTACAAACATCCAACCACAATGACGTGTCACTATCTACAAACAACCAACCACAATGACCCGTCATTATCTACAAACAACCAACAACAATGACCCGTCACTGTCTACAAACATCCATCCACAATGACCCGTCACTGTCTACAAACATCCACCCACAATGACCCGTCACTATCTACAAACCTCCAACCACAATGACCGGTCTACAAAAAAACAGCCAACCACACTGACCCGTCACTATCCACAAACAACCACTAACGATAATCCGTCACATTCCACAAACATCCACCCATAATGACCTGTCACTTTCTGAAAACACCCAAACCACTGAGGTGACTTCTGATTAGAAATGATCTTTTGATATGGTTTTGAACGTTATAGGAGACACTTCGTTAATGTACCGAATCACTGTTACCACATGGTGCTTAATTTGTTTTGATAAAGATATATGAGTGTTTGCTTTTTAAAGCGCCCCATTCGGTGGTTTTCACTTTTTGGTCTGTGTATTTCTCTAAAAAGAGATATGCTCGGCACTAATGTTTACATGATGATGTCCCAAAAAATATGTATCCCATTAATCCCCCTTTTGATCTAGAAGTTCGTAGAACGGGTAATGTTACCCGTAATAATCTAACCTATACTGGAAATAGGGCCAAGTGTTCAGAAGCCTTTTCTGAATCAACACGGGGATCATACATTCTGTAAAAATATGGGTCTTTTACTTAGATTATGGAGACGGGAGTAGGCATATTTTAAACGAACAAAGACAATCCGCTATATTTTATTTTTAATTTTAATTTAAAACTGTTTAAAAAAGTTAGAGTCAAATTTGATATCTACGATTGAAAATATGGATCGGGAAGGTTCGCAAAAATATATTTCATACCATTGTTTACATGCTCAATGCAACGCAAGACAACAGTACAAGTAATATAGTTATAATGCTACACATAATAAACTTCATATCCGAGTAGGATTTCCATAATTAAAGCTAATTAAACTAAGATAGATAGATAGACCTATCTAGATCCAGTGTTTCATCTATTGTTTCCCTTTTTCAAAAGGTCACAGAAAGGATATGGCGTTCTAGCTTGATTTTGAAATATTGATTTACGTTTACAGATTCATAACGGTCAACATTGGATTCTATTTTGCTCTCTAGTCCAGATGAAGATTGACCTGTGAAACAACTAACACTATATAGATAACACCTGTTGTTGCTGTCAGCAGACTCAGACGTTCACGTCTATCTTGAACTGAACTTAGAGTCCAAACTAGATAATTGTTGTTCGTGGAATGTTCAAGTATCAGGTGGTATGAGATTTGTAACGCAGTCAATACGTAAACCTGTGTGAATGTATTTTTTAAAGCTGCACATTCGAAAGGTTTCACTTGTTGGTCTGTGCCTTTTCCCTACACTATCTCTATAGATATCTAGACTCTAGATACACCTCTAGATAGAGAGAAGCAGAGCTGGCTTTCGACTCGGTAACGCTGCTTCATGAGTAAAAGATTCTGGGTTCAAATCCCGATGGAGTAAGGTGACAGAAAAGTCCATGGAATTAATAAACGATACATTTTCTAAGTTTTGTTTTTCCTTCTGGTCTTTTTTTTAACAGTACCCTCATTGAAGGAAGGTTTTTTTATTGTTTTGTATCAGTCTTATTGTTGTTTGTTAGACCTCTAAGTGTATGAGATTTGTAACAGTAATGCAGTCAATAAGTAAACTGTGAATGTGAATTGTGAATGTGTGTTTTTTTTAAGCTGTACATTTTGCTAGGTTTCTCTTTTGGACTGTGTCTTTTCCCTAAGCATGGGCAGCAGTTATATTATTGAAATATTTGCATAATGATTGTGTCCATAATCTGCTTTTAAAAAATAAAATCTATGTCTCACCATTCGTAGTACAGGTATTGTTGATAGCGACATGGCCACATTAATGATTGTTTTCGGATGGAATAGGGTATTTTAGGGGGGGGGGGGGGGGGGTTATTGATGTGGCTTTGTGATGTAAAAGGTTCTGGGTTCGATTCCCGGTTGGGGACATGGCTTTTAACTTTCTCCAGTTTATGTCTCTGACCCTGTCGTTTCCTTAAATGAAATTATGTCATTGGGCCAAAATCGGAGGTACCATCTATGCCATGACCTCTACCATATGTTGACAAGGGTGTAAGCTAGCTAGCTAAACTTCATTTCCAAATAAGGTTAGTCAGACTAGAACAACAACTGTATTAATGATTTTTATCCTACTCAAAACAATGTAATCATGAAAGGCTTTTTAACCACAAATGAAAAAAATAATCTTGAAAATAGTGGATTATGTCATAAACCATGTTGCAAAACAATCAGTGGTAGGCATGTTTTGGTCTATTGGTTTTTTTTGACATATGTATTTAGTTTTGAAAACGGGTTGACGTAATACTCGTAAACGGCCCACTAGTCGACAGGTAACGGATTCCTTAACCCCAAACCATGGTGCCACACCAGCGGGGATGACTGGGTGGTTGGGCATGGGGTTCTACTAGGTTCACCACGGATCTAAAGACACGCTCTGTCGTATTGTGTTGCCAATTCAGTGATGTTTGCATTACATGGAGATTACATAGCTCAGCGTTGTGTTTGGTTTCTCTTATTTTGTTTTCGGCATTGTATTCCTATTTGCTACGGAGACTTTATTATCACAAATAAGAAAAATCAAATGTTCTTCTTGTGTTTTATATTACCAAAGGATCCGAATCATGTATCGCCATGTGGCCTCTCACTTCCGTGAATAGGCGTCCATGATTACTGATATGAATAACAGTCTGTCTGTGCCACCGTTCGAGCCGCTGTCAAGTGAATTGTAAAGATATTAATGATGTACACGGTTCTTTCTGTCTTCAAATTATCAAGGTAAGATTAATCCATGTTTTTCTCTACTTTCCCTTTTTTATTTTCTCCTCCTCTTCCGCCCTCCCACTCATCTGCACTCTCCTCCTCATCTTCTTCTCATTCTTCTTCTTCTTCTTCTTCTTCTTCTTCTTCTTCTTTTTCTTCTTTCTCTTCCTCTTCTTCTTCTTCTTCTTCTTCTTCTTCTTCTCATCATTATTATTGTCATTAATGTTATTTTTATAACGTTATTATTATTATTTACAGTTCCTGTCATAGTATCTGCTATTATTGATTCATAACTTTATGTAGTCATTGTTATGATAAAAGCCCTCGTTATGACTACATCATATGCCCGGATCGATTGAAGTGGAAGAAAAGTAGGAATTTACACATTAGAGATAGCGTTGTTACTATTTATAGCAGCAATTCCTTTCCCAAACTAAATGATCCTAGTAGCCCTGTACGCATCACAGCACACTGCTGGTGTGTGTATTGCTTTACAACATTTCGTGCTTGCATCAAGCGCACGATTTGTACAAGGGATTTTCCCTTCATGTCGTATCACACAGCTTGTGTGTTCGATTAATGTCGTAATTTAGTGTGCTGGTACTAGGACTGGACGTGTGACACGTGCGTATAGATCACCCACGTGCGTGTGTATCCAATTATAACACATGTTCTTCACAAGCATGTGTGAATTCCTATGACATCACACCCCTCTCGTCCCACTTTCGTTTTCTCTTTTTCAAGTCAGTTTGTTTTACCCAATTTCGTGATATATGTTCTATGTTTTTTGTATGTTAGCTCAGGAAGGGCGTTGTTGCCCGACACGTTCAACGTCCCAGTGCTTTGTTCTATTTGGAAGTTTCTACATTTCCTTAGCCCTCTTCTTCTTCTTGTTCTTCTTGTTCTTCTTGTTCTTATCCAGTTTCCTGTTACCTTTATAGGGCTCGTTATTTAAGGCGGATTTACTCTGGATCAAGATATTAGGCCAAGCAGGTGATCAGCCTACTGTGAGCCCTCTAATTCATTAATTTTAAGTTCTAGCAGCCCCTATTTCATTGTTTATTCTAGTAATGACCTTATAAAGATGTTTTTTTTCTACCACAAACAAAAACCTCTCCGACCTATGTTTCAATTGATTAGAAATAGGCAATAGTCTTTGTTTAGCCCTTGAGCGTTATGCAACTGTCTTTAATCAGCAGAAGACTCATTTCTGAGCACTGCTATTCAGGGGTCTGTGTGACAAAATGTCTACCTTGAACTCTTTCGAATTTCTATAGTTCACACAGTGGTCTGGAAGAGAGTTCCATTCTGGTGCGGAGCGGGGACCAAATGAATTTCTGTACATCTATGTTGTAAGATTGTGGTGTCTAAATACTCTGGTGTTTGATTTTCGCTGGGGACATAGATTTTGTGCCAAGTCTAATGTCTGTGGTTCGATTGAAATTTCGTTGTTAGTGATTTTAAAGATTAGTTCTAATCGGGGTTTTTTGCGCCTTTCTGTGCGTGTTCTGATTTAACTAATTGACACCCAAATCATTTTATGGAACCTGTAACAAGCGCTACATTTGTATTCTAAGACTTACTTGTTTAAAGTATTCTAAGACTTACTTGTTTAAAGTATTCTAAGACATACTTTGTTTAAAGCAATTCTAAGACTTGCTTGTTTAAAGTATTCCAAGACTTACTTGTTTAAAGAAGTCTAAGACTTACTTGTTTAAAGAAGTCTAAGACCTTCTTGTTTAAAGAAGTCTAAGACTTACGTTGTTTAAAGTATTCTAAGACTTACTTGTTTTAAGTATTCTAAGACTTACTTGTTTTAAGTATTCTAAGACTTACTTGTTTTAAGTATTCTAAGACTTACTTGTTTAAAGTATTCCAAGACTTACTTGTTTAAAGAAGTCTAAGACTTACTTGTTTAAAGAAGTCTAAGACTTACTTGTTTAAAGAAGTCTAAGACTTACTTGTTTAATGTAGTCTAAGACTTACTTGTTTAAAGTATTCTAAGACCTACTTGTTTAAAGAAGTCTAAGACTTACTTTGTTTAAAGTATTCTAAGACTTACTTTGTTAAAAGTATTCTAAGACTTACTTGTTTGAAGTATTCTAAGACTTACTTTGTTTAAAGTATTCTAAGACTTACTTTGTTTAAAGTATTGATGTCCGTCTGTTTGATTTTGCCTTGAAAAGTAACACTGTTGAATACGCGTCTAAGCGCTTTTATTGAATATGCTTTGTACATTTCCTGGAAACTTGTATAAGTAGAACCATTCGTCGTGTGTGTTTATATATTATGTCTCTCGTTATTCGCGTTACAATTTACCTCACTAATATTGCAGGGTCCAGAAATAAACTATCCATCGCTAGCAGTATGGATGACCGTGCAATTGTATTAAAAGTCAAGTCTCCATATCATGATATCATTTCCCGCTAAATAACGAGTGGATATTACACGGATGTCTTTGGATATCGTTGTCATTCCCCGAGTTTCGATCGCACTTGTGTTAATTCGAGTTTTTACCATTTTTGCCCCTTTACTTGGCAACACTCCTCTACGAAAACAATGACCTTTTACTTCGTGGAATTCTGACAAAAATGACGATTATTCAATTTTGATTCGTAACAGAAAGTCGTTGAATTTGCACTGTAACATTAAATAGCAACAATGATTGAACTGATAAAAAGGTTAGGATAGTTCTTGTGAAAAAAGGTCACAAACTCATGCCTTTAAGTTGTTCAATGTTTATTAAAATAATAATAGTTTCAGATCAAAATAAAATCACAATAATACAAAGCATGGCAATGGCAACGTTCTCAACTCGTCTAATTTCTGATTCTGTTCTGTTCTCTTTCTCACTCACCGCTTACTATATACTACTTCTACCCATCCCTTCTTTCCACATCCCCCATTCTCCTCGGTAGGTACTACCCACCATTGAATGGGACAGGCATCTTCATTCATTCAGTGGGGTAAGAGGAGAGGGAAGGCGTGAAGCAATAAATCCACCTTAATCACTCTTGACATGAATCAACCTTCAGCGTCCTATCCATAGCTAAGAAAACTGAATAATATTTAACAGTTCTGGTCTTACAACTAGCTACACACTAGACATTAAATTTTCCTACACAAGTTCAAGGCAACTTTGAATGACCTACATTCTTCGAATCAACTCTAAACTCTTTTATTTTAACTTCCAGCAGCCCTTATTTCATTTATATATACTTTAGATAGTTTATTTGATGTAAAAATTGCTACCATAAATTTAACTTTGAAAAACGGTTTCCGCAGCGTTGTGAATGTTATTTTCTCCATTGTCAACTGTACTTTTGTTGAAAAAGCAATGTCTTTGTTCAAGTGTTCCATGACAATCAACTTGGTCTGTGGCCAGTGTGTGCTTGCGACAGATGTATTATATCACGAAGGCTGTGGACAGAGAAGGTTTGTGCAAATTCTCTTAGGAGGACCTAGCACAGCCAATCCAGGTCCCATTTTACAAAACAGGTTTTAAAATTACCGAAAAATATTCATAATCAACAACGAAATTTACAGTTTGAGTTTTGATTGCTTGACTTTACGCATGCGCAGTGGTATGTTTACATTCATCGGAGTTGCCATGTCCTCTACAATTTTCTTAGCCGTTTACGGATGGAAATGTTTACTTCGTCTTCAACAGATGAAATAAATCGAAGCTCCATTCTGTTAGGTAGATACTGACTTTGAGTGAGTGAAGTTGTTTTAGCAATGGAGGTACAAATTGCAATGAATATCTGAGTGTCAGGCGACAGAGTTTGTCAAGAATAAGTGGACTTCTTGTGAACTGAGTAGGAATCTTTTCTTTACACTGTTACTTTACATGTGAAATACGAAAGTAATTTGATGGCACTTTTATCGTTACGTCACTGATGCCCATGGTATAACAAACGCTAAACCAACAATTGTCGGATAAGCTCAGTAAATAATGTATGTGATGTTTCAATTTGATTTTTGCTGCTGTGGGTTCCACGCCAGAGGTTGACAAAACACTTTTCTCCTACCGTCTATCATTGAAAGTGTCAGCTCCTCTTCACTGCTATTACGTAAAAGCAACTTGAGGCCGGATGCCGGGATGTATTATCATCTTATTACAATGTGTTCCGTTATTGATGAGATACTAGGGCAATGAGCGATGGTTCCTAACACATAACTAAATAGACTGCTGGACATATTCAACACACTACGATAACACGGGTCTATGACAGTAGCTTCATCAAATTATAATACCGACCTATCTGTTTCTATAAAGGAGTAAGCCCGATTTTTGTCACATATTCTATCAAAAATTACAATCTTCAAAATGTGCCTATTACCGTCATAGATTATTGTTTTAGTCAGACTATGATTGTATAATACTGAGAACGTACAATGTTAAGGCAATTAATCTAGTTCTTTAAAAAAGATTAAGGCCTCAGCAGTCTCCAATAATTCACTTCTTCGCGCCGAGGTGATTGTTGTCAGATTGGCTTTGTTGGGTCAACGCACAACGTTTGCAATTCGGTATTTACTCAGATTTTAAAGCATGACTTTCGATTTACAGTACAATATGTAATTCATGGGAAAAAATGATACCAATGTAGTATCTAACAATTATCTTTTGGTCAGACATTATAATTTTTTATCTGACACCCCTGCGCGTTCAATGGTGTTCCCACATTGCAATAGAAGTAGTGGCTTAGGAGTGCAATGAAAACATTAATGGCTACGCTGAAATGAACTTCCGCCGCACACGATCCCACCCCTTCCTTCACAACACATACATACTGTTACCGTTCGTAGAACAATCAACATGCCACCATCTTTCACACAAGTCGCCTGCCACCCATGTTCACACCAATAGACGCTGGACTCCATTACACATACACACATATACACAGAGTCGAGGCGTCCCTAGCACAGTGGTTGCGTTGCTTCCTTCTTGATGCACAGGTCTAGGTTCGTGTCCCACCGTTTCCTGGTTCTACTTTTTACAGTTTTCATGGCTCTGCCCTGGAGATTCATTTGGAATCTCAAGTTCTCTCTAACCACGTTTGGTGTGAACAGTATGTGTCAAAAAGATTGAAAACTTCAAATTCTAGAACATTGTATACACAGATATGTCCCTTCCATCAAACTAATTCAGGAAGGCGACTGATGCTTGGTAGCAGCTAGAAGCACTGTATTATAATCAGAAAGAAACACATACAATACACGACACTTGACGAGACTATAATGTTCTTTCCGGGAAAGGGTAAACAAAAGAAGGGTATAGGACATGTGATGGAAAGGGGGTGGAGTGTGGGAGAGGTCAAAATTACATCATTGATTGATAAGGAAACACCAACAATAAACCTTTCTCATTGTCAAAATTCAAAACAGCTTATCATGTGTTTTTCTGTATGCCCATGGAGTCCCTTTGCTTCTACATTTGAATGCGATCACATTCAACGTGCCACCATGTTGCATTTCACCCATTTTCACACCAAGAAACGGACAGTGGACGCGCAAAGGTGCTGGACACGTAAGGGCACAATCGCATTAAACTAAAACAAAGACCGTTTACTCGTTTTTAAATTTTCTTTGTGGTGTGCGATCATGCCCACCACTTTTAAAATATAAAGTTACGAGTAAGCCCAATTATTGTCACGCATGTTCTCAGTTCCTACCATACCGATTGCCACCAAAGTTTGCATTTGGTTTAAAATGTAGCTGAAGATGGTTATAAGCGTGTTAAATATTGGATCCGAAAGGTCGTTCATTTTAGAGAAAATAATTTTTATTTCTTCTAATTTTGTTTATCAACATTCATATGTTTTACTTTCCATGTATGTGCATGCCTCTGATAGACAAACTAGTAGTTCATATGGCGTGATGAATAGTGTTCACACATTTCAATACAATAGAGGGTTTGGGGCGCAATAATACAATGTTGTTGTCAAGCTGTCAAAGCTGTAATGAACTTCCACCCCACCCTCCTTCACACCTCATAAGTACCGTTACAGTTCGTAGAAAGGGCCATTTTGCTTGTATATCTATAAACGAGTACGGCCAATTTTGGACTCGCACGTTCTCACTTCCCAACGCTATTGTGCCATTGAATCCCTTCCGCCCCCCCCCCCCCCCAAAAAAAAAAAAAAAAAAAAAAAAAAAAATATCCCCAAAAAGCACTGTCGGCGTTGTTAGTTCGTTATCAACCTTTTTTAAATTAAACTTTCAATGTTCAAAGTGGGGTCCCTCCATGATAAATATTATCTGTGGTAGTTCTCATCCTCGTATGTATTATTGTTTGCATTACAGTGATAATGTTACATTTCCAATATGAGTTGAATAAAAGAAGTTAACAGTTGATCACATCATTACCTTGATGACCCGAGCTTGTATAGTGATATTATCATTTTCTTTTATCTCAACAGGTCTCCCTCTATATATTGATTGACGTTTTGTGGATCAAATAGAAAACGACTGTAGCTGTAAACAAAGCATCTATACATCTATCTTGTACATCTGAGTGTGGGCACCTCATTACATTCGTCTACCTCCATTGTGGTCACTGGAGTGTTTTGACTGAATTCATGACATGGCAATACAGATACTTGAAAAAACATTAAGAGACAAGATACCGCCATAAAGACAAGACGTGAGGATCCTCCATCTTTCCGTCACTATGTTATTGACGTAATGTATAGCATGTTTGCTAGATCCCCCATCTTTCCGTCACCATGTTGTTGACGTAATGTATAGAATGTTTGCTACTATCTCCATTGAGAATAATGGGATTGGAAATCTCCTACACAGACATGTGTGCGTGTGTGCGTGTGTGAGTGTGTGCGTCTGTGCGTGTGCGTAGTTTAAATTTATACATTCTAATAAGGAAAAGGCATAGACTGAAAGAACATATAGATACATTTCTTCTTGAAATCTATAAACATAACAACGACGCTTTATTACATGTTTATTGACGCCTTGGAAAATAACGATACATTGATGACACTGACAGAATGATGATGACAATACAATATCTGGCACACTTTTACATAGTGACTGTTTAAAAGTAGATTGTGAAACGATGGAACAATTGGCAGATTTCGGTGCTGACATCAATGAGAGTCAAACGATATCTTTATTATATTCATGTGAATCTGGACAGTTGGCCGAGGTGAATAGACTTATAAACCGGGGGGTAAACATTAATGCCAGTGACGCAGATGGGAACACAGCGTTGTATACAGCATGCCATCATGGCCAGGATAAGGTAGTGCATACACTGATCACACATAATGCCAGCATCGATGCGTGTAACAACAGAGGGATAACATCTCTACATATATCATGTTGGAGCGGACATGCTGGAATTGTGAATACACTGATAGAGCATGGGACTAATGTGAACGCACGAATATGTACCACACATGAACGAAGAGGACAGACCGATGACGCCTGTGCTCGCATGACAAAGACTTATACATATTTTAATTGTACAACTTTTAAAAAGGGCATTGTATTAGATGTAACGTCATTATTGAAACGAAAGCATATCAACATGGACATGACTTTTGCTGGTCGTGATCGATTGGATAAAAAATCAAAGAAGCTTGAACCTGACATTGACATTTTGAGTATTGAGGGTACCACAGCCTTGATGGTATCCTGTTTTGAAGGGCATAACACAATTGTAGATAAACTAATACAACACAAAGTGGACATAAATGTGTGTAATGGAGAAGGGGGGACTGCCTTGATGTACGCCTGTGCAAAGGGCCATGGTGATATCGTTGATAAACTGATACAAAATGGCGCTGCAATCAACTTACGTGATAACGATGGATGCACCCCGTTAATGTATTCCAATCGAAATGGACACACGGACGTTTCGTTAAAACTAATAAAACGTGGGGCAGACATCAATGCGTCTGACATCAAAGGCCGCACTGCTCTAATTCGTGCATGTAGGTTTGGCAGACAGTTGCAAGTTGAGCTATTGTTGGAAAATGGTGCAAACAAGAATGCTCGAGACCATGCCATGAAATCTGCTTTTCTATATGCGTGTAAGAAAGGACATTTTTCAATTGTAAAAATACTGCTACAGAAGAAGGGAATCAATGTTTATTGCTGTGACAAGTGGATGAAATCAGCCTTGATTCATGCTTGTCAAAACGGACACCATGGAACCGTAGTTGAACTGATTAAACGAGGCGTGTATTTTGATTTCTATGACAAAGAATGGAAAACAGCTTTAATATATGCTAGTGAGAAAGGCCATCATGGTGTCGTTAAACAACTTATAGGAGCAACAAAGAAGGTTAATGTCAACGCCTATGATGTCACGATGAAAACATCGTTAATATATGCCTCTGAACAAGGTCATAAATCAATTGTAAATGACCTCATAAAAAAAGGTTCAAATATTAGTGCTTTAGACATAAAAGGTAAATCTGCCGCTGTGTATTCACGTGAAAATGGAAAACGTGAGATTGTTAAAATACTTGAAGCGGCAAGAAGAGCCGCGGACGCCAATGGAAACACAATGAATGTGGAAAGCACGTCCAGTCACCAAAATGTAAGTATGACGGATGATTGTATCGATTGTACATTTGATTAGCTATACTGTAATAAGACAATTATTCATAACTCAATTTCTATTGTTTTTGTCTGGACTCCTAAGATGCCCACCACTAACATATTATTCTTTATAATAACCCCGTTGTTTCCTCATTTGTATTGGGTCTAGAATGTAAAGATGTTTATTTTGGGCCGGTGTTAGGTGTACCGTAAGGCCGGGATGCGCAAGTAAATGCTTCAGTTTACCACAGATGTCCTTTACGATGAAACTGGTCAATGTGGAGAATGCTATTTTCAGTGACAGCATTTACCATGTAGAGTCACTTGTCCCGTGCTGCCGTGTTCACAAAGAAGGGCGAACTAGAAGAAAAAAAATCGCCGAAATTGACTTTTGTATTTTTTCCGTGAAATCAACGGTTTAAGACCTAACGGTCACGGTAAACTGACCGAGATCGCTCTACTGTCAAAAGTCTTTCTTTGAGAGCCAATCAAAAAAAAGTACAAGGGCGTATTTGGCATGACTGGCCGCTCGTCTCCACGGAGAAAGGCGAACTAGTCTAAGAAGGGCGAATGATTCACCCTGCCCAATCATTGTTCAGAGAAAAGGGCGAACTAGTAACAAGCCAGGCACACGACGGTGTATGTAACAACATGCGCCCCGCTGATTGGTCAATGCGAGAGATAGCGGGTGTATGTCATGCATCATTGTTAATCTTATACTCTCATTCAATCGTATAAACCGATCCTTGAAGCATTGATTGTCTCACTGAGTGTCTATTCATTGATATGCCATGGTATTGCACGATGGGGTTAGCGGACGCAAGGATGAGGACATTGTGTCTGCTTACTTCAAATTTCTCATCTCCCTTCAAGACATCACAAGGATGATATTTTCGGAAGACAATTGTGAGGGCAAAAACAAGAATTGGTCTTTGTTTACAGCGCTGGCTGTTTTTGTGAATGAAATGATAACACAGATAGAAAATATCACTCTGAGCTTTTTTTAAAAAAAATCACTCATGTATAATTGCTGATAATGTTCGCGCCAAAATGGAACAGATAAAGCGCGCCGGCAACGTGTTCGATTTTTACGATTTTCTAAACTGCGTCGAAAAGGCAGGTTACAAAGCCAGAGTATGCAGTTAAGTGACTTCATGGCCTGGAAATCAGGCATGAGCCTTCATAAATTGAAGGGAATAGAACCCCGCCTCTTCGACATGTCAGAGTTTTAATTTCAGCGTGGTAAAGAAAGCCTTTTTTAAAAGAATTTGCTTAAAGATAAAGAAGCATTCAAAGAATTAGACTTCTTAAAAAAAACAACTGGGAACTTGCCAAACCCAAGTGTTTGAAGAGAAATAGGGGTGTTGATGTAGACAAAAAAAAACAGGGTATTGTCAACACTTGTCTCTCTTACGTCTCGGGACAGGCACAGTTTTTGGTTGGATTTGCTCGAGGATTTGAGAAAATAAGAAAAATCACAACTTCTTTCTAGTCGCTTGATTCCAGGAAGTGCTCGTTCATTTATCACCATT